>JABUQX010001732.1:10000-46172 GCA_015478945.1 Trachelipus rathkii | reverse complement strand
CCGTGTGTGTATATATATATATTATATATATATATATATACTATAATATATATATATATATATATATTATTATTTCTATATATATAATATATATAACAATTTTATCTATATATATATATATATATATTATATTATTATATATATAATATATATATATATATATATATATATATAATATAATATATATATATATATTATAATATTATATATATATAATATATATATAAGGAGATGTTGTTCGTGGCATAGTTGTGCCATTGACGACTGAAGTAACCCGTAGTAACTGTTTAGTAAGTTTAAGATTTCTCATTGATCCAGTCTGGACAATACGCTCCAGCCTGGACGATGATTGTATTATGTTATATTATTGCTTTATTTATTATCAAAACTTAGGGAATTATAGAGGTTATAATTATTTTCTCTCTTTTTAGTTTGGATATATGATTTGATGAATTAATAATATTATAAACTAAACACTTTGTTAAAGTTCTAAAAAATACATGATATCGTACCCAAAACATTGTTAACAAACAAGTTCATAAATACTCGAAGACTTTGGAGACCTGGAAGTTAGATGTCCAGATTTTCCAGTTTCATATCGGAAAGAACCAGCAAACTATTCAGTTAATTGAACAAACCCCTCTTGGAAATTGAAAGGGTGAGTTCAATAAAGTAATAAAGTACATGTAAAATTATATGAAGTTATACTGTTATAAATGAAGATAAAGTGTGATCAAGTGTAGTAATCCCCTTTATTATTTATTTTGACAGGGTTTAAATTTTGGGACAAATTTCAATGTCATGGTTCAGATTTCAGTCTTGGCTTGTTTAAGTCTCTGATTTTGGTTCCTGGTTACAATCTTTGATTTCATTCCTGTTTGAATTCAGCTTTTTTGTTTATCCCAAAAATCTTCAGTTAAGTATGATATATTAGTCATAATCGAGTCAGAATTTCTATTTCCTCCCTTACTTCATTGCACGAATGATATTTGGATTCGTTTGGTTTCCACTCTTGAATCTGATCCTGAACTTATGTACATAATCATAATACATTGGATTTTAAGTATAATTCCCATGTATTTATCTAATTAAAATATATTATATAATCCAATTCATATAACTTTTACGTTTTGTTGGGAGTGGATTGTGTTATCTTTATATGTTCACAAACCTCCCACATGTATATATTTTGAACGAATTAAGTAAACATAAACTTTTTTCTAGTGTGTCTATATCCTTAGATTTTGATTCTATATTGAACTATTATTATATTTTTATTCTTTACTAGCTAAAAATATCTGATTAGACTCCACCGAAAAATACATGATTAGACTCCATTGATAGATAGATCCGGAAACACTTTAGTTAAGTAAACCCTTCATTTGGGTTAAGACCTGTAGATAATATCACAATTGCGAATTTAAATTAAAGAAACTCACAATCCTCCTTGAATAGTCACACAAGTAAGCAGGCCAACGGAGTCCCGAGACAATCTCCCTCCGTTACGGAAATAGCCTAACCTGCTCCGTAAAACCTCTGATGGTGTAAGTTGGTTGCCTGTGCTTACTAGACATTCAAACCACATCTATCGAACATCACCTTAATACTATCTACTTCTTATTATATCTTTTGACCTCAGAATTATTCAATCTTCATCGACATTCGACTCTACGAGAATAAGTGGAGAGAGGCACCTTCCAGTCGGGTACGAGTGTTCGGTCCCAGCGTGCTTCTCTCCGCAACATAAATAAATTAAGTGGCGCCCGAACAGGGACTCTGAGTTCCTGCGCTTGCGTGCACTAGGATTGTGACTCTCGCTCACATCATCACATTTATTTTGAAAATTCATCGATTCTCTTCAGCTCTTTTCAAAGAAATCTTCTTCTTTTGTACTTACATTGGACAGATTCAAGAGTTAGTTAGGGATAACCCTCCAATACTTTAATTTTCTTTATTTACTTAAACAAATTTAACATGTCTGAAAAAAATCAAAACACAGGCTTGGAAACAAGCACAGCTTCTGATAGTCAAGAGGATTTGGACTTTGATCCATCTCTTGCAGCTGTTGCTCTGGATCCGCGTGTAGAACAGCGTCTGCGTGATGATCAAAATAAACATCAATTAGAAATGAATGTAGGAATGAATGTAGGAGTGAATGATGAAAATAAAAATAGGGTAGAAGTCACCAACTCTGACACAACCTTGGGTTCCCACTCTGACGTAAAAATGGTTTCCAACTCTGACAAACCTTTTAATCAGTCCGAAATGGATGCCTTGCTTATTAAACTTAGAAAGCAATGGACCCAAGAAAATAATGTGGAAATCAGTCAGGTTGAACACAGAACGATCCCCGCTCGAGGTCAAGTAATACCCTCTGACCTTGATGCACCTAAATTGCAAATGCCTAAAAATACCACTTCTTTCTATGATCGTGAGTATAAACCTTCCTTAGTTTCCCAATTTCAACCACGATCCAAACCTTTTCCTCATAATCCCCCGAGTTATGTGGAAACTTCCAAAAATCATTTTCTTCCTAATCCTAACCTTATTCCTAATCCTAACCTTATTCCTAATCCTAATCTTATGCCTACTCATAATTTTCTTCCTAAACCTCAACTTCTTCCTAATCCCAATCTTCGTCATGATTCTATACCCCCAGGAAATTACTTTACTCAACCTAAGTCTCTATTGAGAAATACAGACATGGGTAGAGGCACTAGAGAATCGTTGTCCCCAATAAACAGAGGAGAATCTGACTTCTCCGAGAAATATAATAGGTTGCTACAGCCCCACCGAGACCAAATCCCAGTAAATCAGTATCCGGAGCACCAGATGTCTATTGACCCTCAGTCGTATTCTGGTTGTTTTCCACAAGGATTACCACAACGACAATATGAACGTCGTATTCCCGATACAAATGAACCTTCTATGTATTCAGGGCCACAAATGAAACAGAGACTTGACATGCTGGAGGAGGCCATTGTACTCCTTACACAGTTGCTCAAGAACTCTCAAAAACTTAAGGTTGTGGACCCTGGAAAATTTAAATATGAATCAGAACAAGATCTCTTAGTCTATTTGGCTGATTTTGAGGCGTACTGTAGCCTTAATTATCCAAATGCCCATCACCAATGGTTGAGACTGCTAGGACGACAGCTAGAAGGCAAATTTCTTCACATATACCGAGAAATAATAAAAGATAACCGTGAATACTTCTCTGTACGGGATAATCTTGTATGCTGGTATCGAGATGAGGAACGTAAGAAGAAAGAATATAGGATACAGAAGTATCATGCTGCTCACCGATATCCCAATGAGAGCATTAAAATGTTTGCCCTTCGGTTGGAACGCCTGGCTAGTCAAGCATATCCTAGATACGATATGAGAGATCATGATTCCCTTAGAATTGCTTTCCTTTGCAGTTTGCCTCCATATATTGAAACATTCGTCCGTCAATATATTAAAATGATAGAGTTGGACGGGTATAGTAGAGTTTCCTGGGAAAATATTGTGAACTTTGCGGATTCAGATAGTGAGAATATCGCTTTCCCGAATTCCATTTCCCAAACTAATCCATCTGAGGTCGACAATTCAACTTACGCCCAAAAGACTGCGATGAAAGTGAACCTAGACGAATCTTTGGAATCCGTTATCCGGATAAATACTGCACTCCCCGGATGGACTGAGGTTTTGCATCACAACGTTGAACAACGAAAACCTAAATCCAAAAATAATCATCGGCAGGCTCCTAAGAAGAAAAGTAGTCCTCAAGAACGAAATAATGGTAGTCGATACTATCGTGACTCCACCAATAGTTACAAGAACCATGATAGTACAGTTCGTCCTGACCCCAATTCGAATTCTCGTCCTAAGCCTGATGACCGGAAAAAGGTTTTGTGTAATTACTGTGAAAAAACAGGCCACTCCATGGAGGAGTGTTACAAATATCTGGGAGTATGCAGTTATTGCAAAAAGAAAGGTCACATCAGGGCCAATTGTCGATCTAGGAAGTCTCCTTCCCCTTCCCCGAATATTAGAAAAGTAGTCTGTCCCTTCTGCGGTGGTCCTCACGCTGGAATGAGGTGCTCAATTAGTGCTCATCCCCAGTCCCATTCTCATCACCAAGAGGCTTCTTCCCTTAAAACTGTTCCCTTTGGAAACGTATATTCCCGGTCTTATTCCGCAAATCAACCGACCAATCACAGGCCCTCGTCGTCCATGCAAGTGGAACCATCCCTACCTGTAAGTAAAAATTTAAACCCTTGCGCTAATGATGAGGTGCGGTATGATCCTCCTTTAAACTCCTGGTCTCCCCGGACTTGAGTCCTCTGGAGGAGAACCACCCTTTAATCGACTCAGTTAATGATGATGGAGACATAGAAAATTTTAAAATTTCTAAAATTATTCCCGAGAAATCTTCAGAACGACCTCCCTTAGAAATAAATAAACCCTTAGAAAATCCCTTACGGACGATGGTAGTCCATTGTACTCCTTTCAAGGAGGACCCTTTGATTGTCTCAATCGCTTTGGTTCCCAACAGCTCTAGCTTCTACGGTTGTATGATAGACAGTGGAGCTGGAATCAGTTTAATCAGCACTGAAATCAGAGTCGTACATGAAGAACTTGCCCTTACGACCCTCTGTGGATATAAAAGTCAACGCCATCAGTGGTCTGGTCAGAGAACATTCAGTACCTATTGACTTTTATATTGAATGTAATCTGTACTTTCCTGACAGTGATTATGTGTCCAAGCCCGTCATTTTGTTAGTTGTCCCCTATGAATTTATGCCCGGCTCTCTAGGTTTAGGGCTGTCGCTTTAAAGAAATGACCTCTTCAGACTTAACTACGCGGGAATTAGTACATAGATCTGATGACTGTATAGAATCCATAGCTAGGGATGAGAGTCTAAAAATCCCTTTTTATAAATGTGTCACGGTTAATTCCATTAATGTCCCCCCGTTTTCTTGTCAAATGGTGGATGTAAGTTGTCCCTCATCTGAGCTCTCTTCCTTGGTAGGTTTTCAAGCCGATCCAATAGGACCTGTTATTCCAATCCCGGGTGTATTGGATTTGAGAGAATCTTGCAGGATCGCTCTTTTAAATACTTCTGATACACCTCATTATTATAGGAAGGGTACTGTGGTAGGTAGCTTGTGTTCTTTGGAAGAAGAAGATAATCTTCAAATTAATACTAGGTCAGTAGATGCGAATTCAGAAATTAACGTAAACGCAGACGTATGGTCCCCCACTAAGTTGGAGGAGGAGTTTTGCTTTGCGGATATTCCTATCTCTGACCTCGACAAGAAACGATTAATCGCAGTATTATTAAAACATAAATCGGCTCTCAGTTTCGGTGACCACGACGTGGGAGTGGCTACTAATATCACCCACTCTATCGAGGTAGAAACTGGTCGACCTGTGAGATTACCAGTACGTCGTTTCCAGGGTCCCTTGGCTCAAGAAATAGAAAACCAATGTCATGAACTGTTGGAGCAGGATATTATTAGACCCAGTAAATCCCTTATTCAGCTCCTGTGTTCCTGCCGAAAACCTGACGTAAGTTGCGTTTAGTATAGACACGGAAATTAAATAGTGGTTATAAGAAGATTCATTTCCCCTTAACCTAACCTATAGATATTTGATTTATAATATGTATGGTAATAAATATTTTACAACCATTGATCTGGTCCGCGGTTATTATCAGGTGGCCATGGAACCCGAAAGTGTTGAAAAAACTGCTTTTTTCCACTCCATTTGCCCAGTATGAGTATTTAAGAATGCCCTTTGGTGTAAAAAATGGTCCAGCAACATTTCAACGTGGAATGATGTTGGCGTTAGAGGAAATTCCCTGGTCCAAGGTTATGATATACTTAGATGATATTATTATCCTCAGTCAAAACATAGAGGATCATCTAGTTACCTTGGATCGTGTCCTTGCTGCACTAGAGAGAAATGGGTATAAACTTAAACCCAGTAAAACCAGGCTTTGCCGTACTGAGGTGGAGTTCTTGGGTCACCAAATATCACGGAATGGTATACTTCCCCTTCAGAAAAATATCAAAGGGGCGTTAGAATTTCCCGTCCCGACTTCGGTGGTAAAACAATTACGCCAGTTTCTGGGAATGGTAAATTTTTATAGGCGACATATTCCCAACTGTTCTCAGATCAGTAAGCCTTTATCATGTCAAACTGGTGGTAGATCCATTACCTGGACACGCCGGAGTGTCAGCAGGCCTTCGACCAACTTAAAAAGGCCTTAGTTAACCCCACATTGTTATGTTTCCCCGATTATAGTCCAGAGGTTTCTCCTATGGAGCTCCATGTTGATGCTTCAGACCTCGGGGCTGGTGCTTGCCTTTCCCAAATCCAAGACGGCGAACGCAAACCAATTGCTTTTATTTCTATGACCTTTAATGGGGCTCAGAGAAATTATGGAGTAATTGACAAAGAACTAACTGCTTTGCGTTGGGCTGTCAAATCCCTTAGACCTTTTCTCCGTGGTATAAAATTCATAATATATACCGACCATGTGCCACTCATCTATTTACAAAATATGAGTTTGGTTGATGGAAGGTTAGCTCGGACTATGGAAGAGCTCTATGAATATGACTTTGATATCCGTCATATATCGGGCCCTAAAAATATAGTTGCCGATGCTCTTTCCCGATCTCCCGTAAATGATAATATGGAAGAACCCGCCGAAAATACTTCTTTGGATTTCATTCCTCCTGGGTTCTTTCCGATAGAAATCAGCGGAGGAGGGGACTCGTTATATAAATGTTTTTCTCTTTACTTATATGGATCGGTCGAGAGACATTTAGAGGTAAGAGATGTTCTTATTGCAGAATTACAAAAACATCCAGTAAAGTATAAGCTTCAGGGTCAGTTGGTTCAAAAAAGACTCCGATTATTAAAATTGCCGGGTCAATTGCCAATACCAGAAGTTATAACTGCTTTTACAGATGTTTTTAAAGTTAACGTTCATATATATTATACCCATAATAAACCCTTAATATATGGAAATAACGCTGCTGGTGAACCCTGTTATTTAAAATGTTTGGCCGGGATTCACTATAACTATCTGCTAGTCACTTCTATTAATGAATAAACTTTATAAATTTAATAAAAGTTCTGTGTTCAACTACTGATTGAAAAAAAACTAATATAATGAGCAAAATGACTTATCTCAAACTAAGAACCAGATAAGTTTCTCTATCTTTCTTAATCTCTTCATATACTTCCTTCTGAACTATAGTATTAAAACTATAAACATTTTCCTATATGGAAGTGGTCTTGGAGGGAATGCTTACTTATGTCTGATCGTCAAAATCAAATTATGAGACGAATACCCTTCCTTAGAGAAAAATGTTCTTGGCCCAGTGATCTATTGTGTATGTATTCTCCGTTGTATGAGTAAGACTTACATAAACAAAAATTTTTACAAACTAGATAAGAAAGTCTTGTGTGATTGTTGTTTGGATTTGGGCATTTTTTTACCAAAAAAAAAATACAATCAAAAGCGTTTATACAGTGTATATTATACTGTATAATAAAATTTTTATACAAAAATATAATTATGGTATATATATATTCATGGAAAACCACCTGCCTCTGATAATTAATGTTTTGTATCTAAAAGTAAAATAAAAGGAATAAGGAAAAAGACTTCCTCATATTGTTTTTATTTTGCAAAAATATAATAGGCCATGATTTTAATTAAAGTTTCATAGGTAGCAGAGGTACAGGAGTTTTCGATGAATTAGTATTATTGATGATCCTTTCTTCTTACTATGTGGAAAGGAGATCATCGTAATACGCTGCTATAAAAAGTTATTTTGACAACCCCTGAAATATATATTTGTCCAACTCTTTAAAGTAAAATTTAAAATTCTATATTGGAATTTAGTACTTGCTTCCCTTTCTTTTTGTTTTAAATAGTCAGTCAGTTTCTCAGAGTTATAGTGGGACCGTTTTAAACATTGTGGGTCCACTCTGAGAAAAGTGAGAGAGAGGAAATGAGTTAGTTTACTCTGATTCATTTCGTCTCCTGACTGATTGTTGAAATTATTACCTTAGAATAGAATATATTTGTGCATTTTTTATTTTTTATCATAAAATCCTATCATGACTCGATTACTGCCGAATATATTGTACTTTTCAGAGTGGATAGCCGAAGTAAAAATCTCTGTCGGTTCCCAGAGTACCCGGACTAGTCAACTTCTCAGGATGCCTGTGGTTACGTCAGAAGTGTCTATTGAAGTTCTCTTGCCTACCAATGGTCTCGGCCCTAATGACACCAACTGTAAGACCATAGTCATATGGTCTCTGACAAGATGGTAAAAAAAATGCAGGATCGGGGCAAAACACTGTGAATATATATGAACCTTTGAGATCTGTCTGTGGAATGTATTCCCGGGATCATGACCAATACTTCTGAGTCTAAAATACAGCTATAAATATGTTCGCCATCTACAAGATTTATACACCTATAATGCTCAATATATCTCCCCTTGATGATCCTGTATCCTTACCTCAACAAGTACCCATGGCCGGAGAAGAACATCGTCCGAGGGAAACGACATATTGAATCCATCATAAAAAGAAGTCATAAAGGCGGAGTACGTAGAGTCACCCCTAATATCAGATATTGAAAAAAAAGAAGACCCTTAATGACCATTCTTTCGTATACACTAAAAGGATGTATCCAAATTATATGATTCCTCTCATTTTTATTTCATACTGGTCATGATGAATCTCCCGCAGAAACTATTCCCGAAGTTCACCCTTATGTACAACCAGTCCCGTTATAAAATTTTTCCCATCAATTTATTTCCAATGTAAAAATTATTTTCCTTTAATGAATGTACTAGAACATAGTGGTCCTTACATCCCTTCTCCTCAGTCAAATTATCCACTGAGTGAGCCCCAGTCTGTGCCTTCGTGTCCTCAACATCCTTCTTGTATTTGTTATTTCCCATGGATCCATTGACTATGAGTCTGCTCTGGATCCCAGCGTTAAGGTTGTACTGCGTACAGGCTTACGCTGGGTGATGGAGCAAAAGGCTTCTGTACTATTGATGCAGGAGTTCCCCGAAAATCTGCTGTTCGTCCTTCGTCCCTGCCTAAGGCACAGAAATTATAAATAATTTGTAAATATATAATAACTTTTGAAAAATTTATATTGTAATTTATATGTAAGAGTCCTGATTGTCCTTCTCTACGCTGTTCTATGCTCTTGGCCTCTTCACTCCCGTCTTTCTCTGAACGACTTCACTCCCGTCTTTCTCTGAACAACGTGGAAAATTGAGGTGGGGGTTTAGATTTAGCGGGGGAGGATATAAGGGAGATGTTGTTCGTGCATAGTTGTGCCATTGACGACTGAAGTAACCTGTAGTAACTGTTTAGTAAGTTTAAGATTTCTCATTGATCCAGTCTGGACAATACGCTCCAGCCTGGACGATGATTGTATTATGTTATATTATTGCTTTATTTATTATCAAAACTTAGGGAATTATAGAGGTTATAATTATTTTCTCTCTTTTTTAGTTTGGATATATGATTTGATGTATTAATAATATTATAAACTAAACACTTTGTTAAAGTTCTAAAAAATACATGATATCGTACCCAAAACATTGTTAACAAACAAGTTCATAAATACTCGAAGACTTTGGAGACCTGGAAGTTAGATGTCCAGATTTTCCAGTTTCATATTGGAAAGAACCAGCAAACTATTCAGTTAATTGAACAAACCCCTCTTGGAAATTGAAAGGGTGAGTTTAATAAAGTAATAAAGTACATGTAAAATTATATGAAGTTATACTGTTTTAATTTTGGGACAAATTCCAATCTTTGATTTCAATCTTTGATTTCAATCTTTGTAGTTCTGGTCTCAATTTCATTTCCTGGTTCAGATTTCAGTCTTGGCTTGTTTAAGTCTCTGATTTTGGTTCCTGGTTACAATCTTTGATTTCATTCCTGTTTGAATTCAGCTCTTTTGTTTATCCCCAAAAATCTTCAGTTAAGTATGATATATTAGTCATAATTGAGTCAATTTCTATTTCCTCCCTTACTTCATTGCACGAATGATATTTGGATTCGTTTGGTCACTCTTGAATCTGATCCTGAACTTATGTACATAATCATAATACATTGGATTTTAAGTATAATTCCCATGTATTTATCTAATTAAAATATATTATATAATCCAATTCATATAACTTTTACTATAGTTTTGTTGGGAGTGGATTGTGTTATCTTTATATGTTCACAAACCTCCCACATGTATATATTTTGAACGAATTAAGTAAACATAAACTTTTTCTAGTGTGTCTATATCCTTAGATTTTGATTCTCTATTGACCTATCATTATATTATTATTCTTTACTATGAAAAAATATCTGATTAGACTTCCACCGAAAAATATATGATTAGACTCCATTGATAGATAGATCCGGAAACACTTTAGTTAAGTAAACCCTTCATTTGGGTTAAGACCTGTAGATAATATCACAATTGCGAATTTAAATTAAAGAAACTCACAATCCTCCTTGAATAGTCACCAAGTAAGCAGGCCAACGGAGTCCCGAGACAATCTCCCTCCGTTACGGAAAAAGCCTAACCTGCTCCGTAACACCTCTGATGGTGTAAGTTGGTTGCCTGTGTTTACTAGACATTCAAACCACATCTATCGAACATCACTTAATACTATCTACTTCTTATTATATCTTTTGACCTCAGAATTATTCAATCTTCATCGACATTCGACTCTACGAGAATAAGTGGAGAGAGGCACCTTCCAGTCGGGTACGAGTGTTCGGTCCCAGCGTGCTTCTCTCCGCAACATATATATATATATATACAGGGTGTTATATATATATATATATATATATATATATATATAGTATATATACAATTTATCTATATATATGCAATATACAGCAAATGCAAAAGTATTATTATATATTATTTATTGCTTTATATTTATTTATACAATATTCATATATATATATGATATATATATATATACAAATTTATATATATAATATATATATATATAAATATATATATAATATAATATATATATATATATATATATATATATTATATAGATATATATTATATATATATCCATATATATAATATACAATTTATATATATATTAATATATATAATATATTATATATATATATATATATATATATAATATATATATATATAATATATATATAATATATATATATATATATATATATATATATATATATATTATTAGAATTTACTCTAAAATAAATTCTGTATTGTGCAATCACAGCAGTTGAGTGAACTGCTCTATCCAAATATGAGAATGTCTAGCCTAATTATTATAAATTTCAACAAAAAACAATTATAACTCACCAGGGATGGCACGAAAAAAATCAATTGATTTTTTCAACTGATTTTTTGCTCCAAAAAATCATGATTTTTTGCTTTTATATATATATATATATATATATATATATATATATATATATATATATATATATATATATATATATATATTATAAAAAAAATAAATATATGAATTCATATTAATATATTTATATTTAAATTTTTTTTTTAAATTATATATATATATATTTTATTGTATATATTATATAATATATATATATATATATATTTAATTTTTTGGTATATTTAAGTGATTTAACTTCAATAGAAATAAAAAATTATAGTAATATCATATCAAGGCTACTCTGTTTCAAATTTGTAAACTATAAAAATGTCAACAAAAGTTCATGTTTCAAACATGTTTCTTTTATTTCTGGTGTAATATTCATCAATATTACAAATAACACACTTTAATGTTGCTCTTTCATTTTGTCATAGTCTATAGGGCCTATTTTAAGATTTTGAACTCAGAGCTAGGGGCCTAGGGTTAAAAATAATAGTATATCAAACTTAATAAAAAAAGTTTGTTTACAAATTATATTTTGCGTGACGTCACAAATCTCAAAAAATCCAAATCAAAAATTTATTTTTTTCTCAAAAAATCCAAAAAATCTCCAACTCTGTAACTCACCATTAAATTAATACAAAATATCTTTAAACCAGGATTTCCAAGATTTTAAACTTGGTTTATTGCCTTTTTTTTGAAGGCTTAATATTAGTAAAATAAAGGTAGTTGCTAGTTCCTAGCCTTATCCTACATTTAGCATGCCGTCTTAGGAGTACTCTGTTCAAAAACTCAAAGTAAGGTATAAGGATTTAGAGGCTAGAGATGTGTTAGAATAAAACAGAAAAGATAGGATATACCTAACAACTAGTCCTGCTAAATCAGAATATAAAAGGTTAGGACCAGCTTGGAAAAGAGACCTTAACATAAGTTTTCTTAGAACGATTCCTCTATCTTTAATATGGCAATAAATACTTTGGCCTAACTAGAACTAATGTTTAATAATATAAAAGAAATACTTCACTTAGTTTAACAAAGTTTAATATAGCTTAATGCTACAAAGGGGATCGGAGCTAAATCATCTCACGATTTATTCAATTGACTCTTAATTTTCAAGTGCCTCGTTTTTAAGTTTCAAAACAAACTTTCGCTGTTGCCTAACAAAATATATTTTTCAAGAAAGTCTCCAAAACACCAACATAGTGTAGAGATACAAGAAATATTTTAAAATCTTGTAAGCATTTAAAAAAAAAAAAACAAGTTCAATTTAAAATAGTTAATATCAACATAGTAAGGTTTAATACAGGAGTAAAATATTTCTAATAATATATATATATATATATATATATAATATATATATTATATAAATATATTATATTTATATATTTATATATATATATATATATATATATATATAATATAATATATAATATATATATAATATTCTTGTTGTATTATATTATTTTTCTTTATTTCTTATTTTTATTAAATATTTTTTTATTGAATGGTTTGTACATGAATGGTTTTTTTATTTAGTTTGATTCGTTTCGTTTGAAGCTTTGAAGGGGATATTGTAGACGTTGATTTCGGTTGAAGTGAAGATTTCAAGGTGCAAGGTGTGAGTATTTATTATTATTATATTTACTTATGTTTTTATTTTTTTATGATAGTACTGTTGAGGTTGCTTCCAGCAGTTGAATTGTTCCTTGGTCTGATGGTTCGCTGCATTTGGGGGAAGTGTCAAATAAAGTGTAACAAAAAGCTGGAGACATTCCAGGTGACAATAATTTCCTTATTTCATATTGTTTATTTTTATTTTTTGAGATGATTTTTATAATTTTAATTTTGAATTCATGTACTTGTTGAATTGTTTTTTTTTTCTTGCATAATGGTTAATAATTAAAAATAATTATATTCATAAAGTATATTTATATTAATAAATAATAAATAATTATAATAGTAAAGTAAGGCTTGAATTTAATTGAATTCCTCATATGTTATTTCATTTTTTATATTTATTATATGTATTATGTATAATAGGTAGGATTGTTTTTTTTTCTTTTTTTTCTTAGCTTTTTGTTTTTCCTGTGATTTTTCCGGATTCAAGGCTGAGGTCAGTGAGAGCCAAGTACAATATAGAACAGATAGAAAGTAAATAAGAAAGTAAGAGGCCTGAAGATTAGATTGAAAAGATTTTGAAAGAAATAAGTTGAAAATATGGATTTTAAAGACAAAAATTTAGATTGATAGAGAAAAAAAATAATTAGATTGAAAAAGATTTTGAAAGAAATACATTGAAAATATGAATTGATTGCATGCAAAGACAAATTTAGATTGATAAAGAAAAAGAAAATTAACGGGAAATAGGAAAATATTTGAAAGATACACATGAAAATGTGAAAAATAAAATTGAAGTAAAAAATAGGAATTCGGAAAATAGAAAAGAAACAAAGAGAGAAGTGTAGAAATTAAAATAGAAAAAGGACTATTTAGAAAAACGACAATTGAAAAAATAGAAAAAGACTATTGAGTAAATGTAAAGAAAACAAACTTTCAATAAACATTTGCTATAAATATGAGGATGCTTTAGTATTAGGGAATATTTATTATCATTATTAAGGAAATTATTTGACTTTAACGTACCCTTACCATGGGGGTTGGTAAAGCCATTGATTTTTTTTAGATTTAAGGTAATTTTTTAACCTTTACGTACCCTGGCTGGTTGGGGTGAGAAGACTTTAGTGGTTTGTTTTTTTGGTTTTGCTTAATAAACTTCATTATTTTTTTTGTTAAGGGTTTCACTTATTTTCCTGTGTTTTATTTCATTGTGTCTTTGTTTTCCGTTGGGGCGACCCACGACATTAACGATACGTGGTGGGGGAAAGTAAAACCCACTACAACAACATACCCTCGTGCAAGACCCTAGCGCACTCAAAACTTTGTCCATTCACATCCAATTATGATTTAATTGCACCAGTCACCTTCTTGCCATTCACAACTTCCCTACTACACTCTGCATCATCCGTTCCCTTTTCATCCAACATATATCCTAAATGTTTAAACTCAGACCCTTGTTCCAGCTGCTCACCATCTAACACAACTTCACACCGAGGACTGTCCTCACACACAACCATAACCTACGTTTACTTTCAAACCCCTCCTATTACACACCTGTCAAATCTCTCTACACAATCCTCCAAACTCTCTTCAGATTCACACACAAAACCAAATATCCGCATATTATAATAGGTAGGGCACCCTCTACTCCTTCCATTCTCCATCATTCTAACACCATTTCCTGCCACCCCCATCTCCAATTCTTTCATAACTCCATCCATATACAAACTGAATAACCAAGGGGACATAACACATCCCTGTCTTACTCCGCTATTAATATTAAACCAATCACTTTTGACACCATTTATTCTTATACACGCTTCACTATCGTTATACATACTTTTGATTCCATTCAGAAGCCTACCGCCAACACCATGTATCACTAACACCGCCATAGAGCTTCCTATTAATCCACATACGCCTGTTGCAAAATCCCTAAAATCTAAATACAAATTTATTCTTCTTCTCCCTCACTTTCACAATCATTTATTTCAATGTAAAGATTTGATCCACACATCCTCCACCACTCCTAAACGCACCTTGTTCTTCACCAATCAGTCCTTCAGTCACTCGACGCATTCATTTTACCAAAATACCAGCATATATCTTCCCTACAACACTCAATAACTAATTCCCCTATAAGGACTATGTTACGTGCTCTCTTCAATCAATCGGAAAAATTACGGTCCATAAACGCCTTTATTACACAAACTTCCAAATCCAATCAATTCACCATCTCGTCCCCCCGTTCTTGATCATTTCACCAGTAATTTCATTATACCTGCAGATTTACCGTTTCTTTCAACTTCTCAATCTTACCCATTACCTCCTCCTGCTAAGAACCTCATCCACAAATATTTATTCCTCTTGCACCATTTAAACCCACACACATTCACTAATCACCTCTTCATTACTGCCAATATTATACAGATTTTCGAAAGTGTTCTTTCACACTCCCCTCACATCATTTCATCAGTTACCAAAGTCAACCATCCCTATTCATTATTCTAAGCAGGTTTCCCTTATACTCATTCTTAACCATTCATCCCCCTTCCAAACTGTTCATTTACCTCTTCTTTTCTCCTATGTATGGACCTTTTAGTATTTCTTTTTTCCTCCTTATATAATTCCAAAAACATCTTTCTTTTGAAACTGCATCATTGGCCTTTAGTACATTCAACCACGCTTCTTTTTTTACTTTAAACCGTGCAATCACCTCTTTCATTCCCAACCACTCACTTTAACATTCTACTTTCCTACCTTTAGCACATCCACATACTTCTTCTTTTGCTAACAATTGCTTCCTTCCTTTGCTCCCAGATTTGTTTATTCAACTTGTTCACATTTAACTGATTTACTTGCGAGCGCTCTTACATCTTATCCTTATTACATTGTTCACTTAACTTCTCTCTCTAATTTTACCCACTTCCTTCCGTATCACCTTCCTCTCATCCAAGCCCCCACCTAGATTAATTTTACATAGAACAACATAATGATCCGTAATCCCATTCCTAAACCCCTCACTGATTTAACATCCAACACATACTTCAACATCTCCTCCTCACCAACACAAAATCAATCAATCTTTTCTCTACCAATACCAACTCTAGTATACTTATGGATATCATGTGTTTAAAGAAAGTATTACTTACACACATACCCTCTCTCTCCTCACAGAAATCAATCACCTTCCTACCATTCTCATTTTCTCCTGACACCCAAAACACCTGCTATACCATCCCTTTTATATATATATATATATATATTATATATATATATATATATATATATATTATAATATATATATATATATATTATATATAATTATTAGTGATGGACATGACATCCGCATCCGCATTTGCGGAACATCCGCACCTAAATTGACATCCGCATCCTCACAACGGCATCATCTTTTTCAAAATGAGGATGTTGAGGATGTTTTCTACATTTGATTTTGATTAAATGCATATAATATAAATATTATTTGGCATCTTTATCAGGGGAGTTTATGGGAATAATTGTAATTTTGAATTTCGATTTATATATATATATATATATATTGTAGAGTTTTAACTCTACCATAAAGTACAAGAACTATTTTTTTATTTTTTTCAGCAGTAGTTTATAAGCTGCCTTCAATTTTCTCATTTTTTTGTTGAATGTTTGATGTGTATGGTTGCTACAAGTTACGTATTTTTAAGTTACCTTCAAAGGTTAGTGGGAGAAATTTTGATTGATTAAATTCTATTCATATGAGTCTTACAGGATACGATTTACGTAAGTGTTACTTTTGTTTTTTTAGGATAGACGCTTGCACCATCATTTTTTGTCCTCAAGATAGTCAGACTGTCAGTTTTGTCGTGGACACGACCATCTTTATTTCTAATTTGAACTGTTTTGAGGTAAAAACACAGTTAACATTTTTTTTCTTTTTTTTACATCACATTATAATAAATACAACCCTTTTGGAGCAATTAAATTAATATTAGTCATCTGGTTTGTTTTAGGAACTGGGACAGAGGCACAAAGCTGTTTTTTTTTTCTTATTTCGCAGTGCTGCTTTCTGAATGGTGATTGGTGCACTTACGCCCACATTTCTTTGAAAAAGATCTCTTTTAGTAAAGTCTGACCCGTTTGAGACTCATTACGTATTTGCGTAATCCTTGTCATTGATTGCAAGATTCTTATTGTTTTTCACCACTTTATACAACCCTCAAACATGCCTAAGGTATTTACGAAAAAAAATACGAAGTAAAATATTTTTTATATATAAACATTGAATTATAAACAATATTAGATGATAAATATATTAACATAAACGTATTAACTTACAAGGATTAATTCAGTGTAATACTTTCTTTATGTTGTTAATGTGATTATTCGTGATTTAGTGAAATAAACTTTTCATGTGTTTTAGAAATAAACATACATAAGATATATACCCCCTTTAAAAAAAACATTGTGAGATAATAAACAAAGTTGTGGAGGAATAATTAATTACTAATTTGTAATTAAAGAACTTACGTTCCACCTATCTTTAATAATCTCATCAGAGGGTAGATTATAATCCCTAATAATAAAATAGTAAATTTTTTTATCATAGGGTATTGTTAAACGTTTCATATTCACTGAGTAATCATATGTATTTTGTAAATATTAATTAGGTTTAAGAATTGAATATTTTGTTTATGTGTGTTAAATGTATCGGTATCCGAATCTGGTATCGGTATTGGCTGTGAAGCTTCTTTAACTTAAACGCATAAGTCCAACTCAAATGCATAAGTCCAACTCAAACGCATAAGTCCAACTCAAATGCATAAGTCCAACTCAAACGCATAAGTCCAACTCAAACGCAGAAGTCCAAATAAAAGCATACCTTGCTTTGCTAGCAAAGGCTCAAGGTAAAGGGGTTAACTACGCCCCTTTCCCATATTGGCAGACCAATAAATATATATATATATATATAATCTTAGTTTTAAGGTATTACCCATCCTTATATGCTATAAGGATGGCTAATAAAATATAATTTGTGCATCACTTAACAATTTGTCTCCAGTGGCAAATTGTGTGTATCATGTATTACTAATTAAACACAAAGAAAATACACTCTTTTGCTTATATTTCCTGTCTAAAAACTCTTTGCTTGAGGGCAAGGTTACGTAACAAAGATCATAAATAAAAAAGGGTTTTTAATTACACTAAAGGTAAATATTACAATTCTTCTCCTTTGATAAATTTTTTTTTGCTACTTGCACAATTTGGTGTCTTGTTATTAATTCTGCATTTTCCTTTTCATGTTGCACGCTTGAATGTTGGAGTTGGAACCATTTTTTTCCTTTGAAGAGTTTTTTTTGTCTACCTTACTCACCCTTGCTTGATGTTGAATGGTGCATGAGAATTGTATACGATCAAGATAGAATAAGAATTAATTTTAAACTAAGTTAAGCGGAGAATAAGTGAACAGGAGAAGGAACGGTGAGTGGTTAAAGTAACTTTTATATTTTTTGTATGTTAGTGTGGCATCGACTTTATCAACTTGTTTTTTTTGTTTTCCCGATCGGTTATTATTGCAATACCTTAATTCCACTGTTTTTTTTTTCTTCTTAGAAGTAACACTTAGATTTACACGTCTTATTATATTCCCCTGTAATTGACATCACTTGTTATATCCCCAACAATCTCCCAACACTAGATTGGTAGCAGAGCGTAGTTGCTTGACTACCTTGCTACCTTTTCCTTACTTTTTCTTTGACTTTCTCGGTTTTCTATCTTTTTCAAGTTATTATCAGGTTCTAACTCCAGGTGCTATCACGTTAAGTATCCAGTTCCTTTATCGTCGGTTCGTCCTTTCATTGTCTAACGTCTCCTTTACTATCTAGTATACATTATTACAATTCTCTTACATTCTTCGTTCTTACACATATACCGCTTAAATAGTACAAATGGCAGAAAATGTGGTTGTGAGTGAGAGTGGGGAGGTTGGTGAATTGGGAGAGATTGATGTGGAAGGATTGAATTTGAATGGGGAGGAGAATTCGGATGAAGTGAAGCAAATATTAGCGGCAGAAGTGGAACAAAAGAACTTACAGCAGAGTTCTGTAAAACCAAAATCTACTACCACCCTTACAACGACTATTCCTACGGTTATACCGTCTACAAGAAGCAACTCTTTAGATCAAATTTCTACCAGTAACAACCCTTTAGGTGGTGAAATCACCAGACAACAACTAACCCAACAAATGGCTGAAGGACAAAGGTTGATGGAAAGAATGGCGAGATTGCCATCTCCACAATGGAATTTTCCAAAAATATCAACATCTCAACAGGGCTCACAAGAGAGTCAATCTGTCCCCTTTACATCAAATGAGAACGTAGCATCGTCATTGGTGAATCAAACACAATCTGATGTAACAGATGGGGATTGGTTGAAGGCAATTTATCTACAAAATCAGCAAATGATAATGGCTCTTTCTAAAGTAGTCCTGCTATTGGAGGGATTCATACCCCATCAATCAACAAAAATGATTCCTATAGGGAAATACTCATTAGAAAATGGGGAGCCTTTCCCCAGTTCTTGCAACGTTTTGAAGAATATGCAAGAATAACATATCCACGATCAACATCGGAAGGTTGGAGAACACATCTGGGTTCATACTTGGAGGGGGATATGAAAGACGTATATGAGTTACTAATGAAGAACAATGCAGGGTATACTGTTATTAGAACACAACTTATTGAATGGTTTTCTGACTATTAACGGAAGAAGGTTAAAACCCATCTTAATAACTTTAATGAAGCGAAAATTCTTTCCCATGAAACGATACCCTTGTATGCTCTTAGGTTGCAAGGTTTAGCCGAAATGGGATTCCCGGGTTCAGATGTGAAAAATATGAAAATGGTGCGCGAAAAACTAATAAATAGTACGCCATTGCAAGTACAACAACTAATACAAGCATCCATTACTGTATGTGAAATTGCTTTGGCGGGTGTTCCAATGAGTTGGGAAGCATTAGTTAAGATAATCTCGCAACACTATAATAGTTACAAAAATAACGGACATATGTCAGCATCTGCAACTCCACAAATACCATCCCAAGAGATTATTCCAGAACCATATTCACCCGAGGTGATTGATATTTCTAAGGTGCAAACACATACAAATTTATTACCACCCTTACCTATACAAACACAAGAATATTACAATCAACAACATAATATCGTACCCCGGGGATATCTAACCTATCCAGGCTATGAACCACCTATGCAACAAGTATCTCAACAACAATATGTTGTACCAACATTTGCACAAGTGGTCGCTAAACCACCAATGCCTCCACCGAATATGAATAACCTAGAGGTAGTGTTCCTCCAAACTCACCTCGCCAAAATAGGACTTTCTATCCATCTATTAAAGGTCAAAATTCCCCTAAGAAAGGGCGTATACCACCACAACAAAGTAATCGTCAACAGCAACAACAAAATCCACCCTTTCAACAACCAACACCACAACAACCCCAACATCCTACTTCATCTTCATCAACACAACAACCATGGTGGGCCGGAAATAACATTTCTTGTAAGTATTGTAAGACACCAGGACACCATGTTAAAGATTGTCCATCGAGGCCTTATTGCCAATTTTGCGGTAAGAGGGGGCACGTCTATGAAGAGTGTTATGCTGAAAAGAATCAATGCATACGATGTAAAGAACATGGACATATAGTGCAAGACTGCCCACTAATGACAGAAAAACAAGTTAAATGTGACTCTACTTTGCGATGTCCTTATTGTCAAGGAAGTCACTTGGGCATGAATTGTCCACAGAGATCCCCTAAAAGTTCAAAAAACTAATTCACTCTGTGGGAGATGACCCACCCACAGAGCTAGAAGAACAACCTAAACAGCAGCGTCATAAAAAGCGTCGAAAGACAGATACCGGGTCACAGTTGCCACCACCTCAACCATCTATGTTTGACGAAATTGAAAATTCAACAGTAGAACCTATAGAGGAATTATTACAGGTTGAGGTTGCTGAATGTCCAATGGATATATTCGATCTTGTTAAACCTTCTTCGGAGACTGAAATTGAGGAGATTGATTCTCAAGAAATAGAAAATTTATTAATCAATCATGATTCAATTCCCCTTAAGGGATCAGTCAACCTTGACAATCATTCACTTACTACTTTACTCCAGCAGGAGTCTACATTAACCACGCCTAAGGAAGGCCCTTGCCTTTATTTAAAAAACTTATCCACATCTTCACCTGCTACTCTAGTTATAGGGGTTATAATAGATGACTCCCAACAAACACAGCTAATAGATGCTCTTGTAGACACTGGAGCTTCAGTTAGCATTATAACACAAAGAACTTATAAACTTTTAGACCCTAATAAATATCCTATGCAACCTACTGAATATGTTAGTATTCGTGGCATCGGTGATGTCATTTTTGAAGTTTTGGGGGCTGTCACACTATCATTACATCTTTCTAACAATTATAGAACACAATTTAGGGACTTTGTAATAGTTCCGGATGAGGTTGTATGTTACAGAGTAGTAATTGGTTATGATCTTTTACAATCAGAAAACATTTTGCCAGACTTGGCCAATAAAGAACTAATAACTAGACATGATAATGTCTTGACCATTATTGCAAAAGATATAAGAACAGCAGAGGGACAAGAACATGCTGCTAAATTAGATCACGATGTATTAATTCCACCTAATAAAGGAATTAACGTAGCTATAAAGCCGGAAGAAATATTAAGAAATAAAGACTTAACTAGTAAAACACTTTTGTTATTCACTCCTAATGATAAAAATCACTTTGTGATGGACCATGCAGTCATATCTTATACATTTGACACTCCAGTAGTGCTACCTTGTTACAATCTTTCTAGTAATATAATTAAGCTGAAATCAGGTTACCCACTAGGGTCATTTTCAGCTCTTTCTATCCATCCTATCCACCCTATAAAATCAGTGCCCGTAAATATGGTCGAACTCACCCAAAAACCTCAAAGCACATACCAGGAATGGACATCTGCTAATCTCGAAGAGGCTTTTCAGCTTGATTCAACAGACCTGACTCGGGAGCAAAAAGATCAATTAATACAACTCTTACTGAAATATCCAACTGCTTTAAGCCTCGGAGATACAGATGTGGGGTGTACCTCTGTTCTTAAACACTCAATTGAAACTTACATAGATAATCCTATATGTGAACCTGTTCGAAGACTTCAAGGTCCTATTTTATATGAAGTGGAGGAAGTGTGCAGAAAACTCGAAGCTGAGGGCATCATCAGGCAATCTTTTTCTCCTTACTCAGCACCGGTAGTACCCATCAGAAAACCTGATGGGGCTATGCGGCTATGCATAGATTATCGAAAACTAAATTCTGTCACAAAGGGAGATTCCTTTCCCATTCCTAATCTGACAGATACCCTTTTTAGCCTTCAAGGCAAGCAATACTTTACGACTATCGACCTTATAAAGGGGTATTATCAGGTGAAATGGCGGAAGACAGCATCAAGAAGACTGCTTTCTCAACCCCATTATCCCATTGGGAATTTCTTAGAATGCCTTTTGGCGTAAAAAATGGACCTGCCACGTTCCAGAGAGCCATGCACTTGATATTAAGTCACCTTTCATGGGAAGAAGTCAGAGTTTATCTGGACGATGTGCTTATCATCACTAAAACCTTTGCAGAACATTTGGCAGTATTAGAAGAGGTGCTTACAGCATTCATGGTTAACGGATTCAAACTGAAACCTTCAAAAACGTATTTACTAAGACGAGAAGTAAGCTTCCTGGGACACGTAATTTCAAGTAAGGGTATGATTCCCTTGGAAAAGAATCTCAAAGGAATTCAAAACTTCAAAGCACCAACTACAGTTAGAAAAGTTCGACAGTTTATGGGACTGGTTAATTTTTATCGCCGGCATATACCGAACTGTTCAGTGATTGCAAAACCCCTGTTTGACCTATTAAAATGTAAATCAACCATTCCTTGGACGGACGAATGTCAACAAGCTTTTGACAAATTAAAACAACTCTTAACTAAACCACCCTTATTAACGTATCCGGATCGTACAGAAAAAGCACAACCCTTATTACTATATACAGATGCATCGGGAATAGGTGCAGGAGCCTGTCTTAGCCAGGTTCAGGATAATGAAGAAAAACCTATAGCCTACATCTCAACAGTATTTTCAAAGGCTCAAAGGGGGTATAGCACTACTGAAAGGGAGGTTGCTGCCATTCGTTGGGCCGTCAGGTCATTAAAACCGTTCTTATATAAGATTAAAGTCAGAATATACACAGATCACAAACCTATCCTATTCTTGCAAAACATGCCACTTGTAAACCACCGAGTTGCCCGAACTCTGGAGGAATTAAACGACCTCGATTATGAGCTTCACTATTTACCGGGTAAACAAAATATAGTAGCAGACTTTTTGTCTCGTAATCCTTATGAAATTAAATCTGAAACAATCGATAACAGCTATATCCCAGAAATTCCAGACGGATTTATAGAACATTCTATGCCTGGAGGAGGGGATTCCCTTTTTCAATGTTTTTCACAGTATTTATACAATAATGTAAGTCAACATATAGCACTACGTGTAAACATAATAGACGAATTAATAGATCATCGAAAAGACTATCATTTGCCAACTGGCAAAGGTGAAAAACAAACCCTTCAACAATTAAAATTGTCAAAATATCCAGGCCAACTTCCATTCACACATAGTATTCAAGCTTTTGCAACGATGTACAAAGTAAAGGTGTTGGTGTATAGTTCTAAAGAACACCCTCTTCAATTTGGGATATCAACCTCTGATTCAGAGGAGAAAACCTGTTACTTGTTTTGCAGAGGAGGGATACACTTTAATCTTTTAAAACCTGTGAACTCAGAGGAGTTACCAACATCAGTTACTACCGCAATAATCGCATATCCACAATTACAACCTGATTCTAAGAGTCCTCCAGTAATTCATTATAATTTAGTGCCAGATATTTTGATGGAGGAGGATTTATCAGAATTAAATCTTCATCTTCTTTATGAATTAAAGAACTCTGGTGGGGAGGAGATGACTCTGGACAAGTTGCCTAACACAACTATAACTTTACATAATTTTTCTTTGGTGTTGAATTCACAGGATTCAGTGGAAGTCATTATGTCTCAAATAACTGAATGTCAGCAAGTTGATCCTTTATTGAGAAGGTTGATGAGAGCTTTGCGGTACAATCAACCCTTCAGGGGACCCTTAAAATTATTCAGTAGGTCACGAATCTTCTTGTTTGTTCAAGATGACCATATAATCCATTGCAATCGCAATAATCAATATCACTACGTGATCTCGTTCAGTTTTGCCGTACAAGTGGCTATAATAAATCATTTTGAATTTGTTCATATAGGGCAGAATAAATTATATGCTCTCATAGAAAATATAATATGGCATCCCAAGTTGCGAATGATATGCCAGGATGTCACTAGATCTTGTCACACTTGTCAACTAGCTAAAATTTCTAACGTCATTTGGGCACCACCAAAAATTAAGATTAATACTTATCATCCATTTGAACTTACAGCAATTGATCTTTTACAATTGCCTAAATCCAACAAAGGAAATAACTATGCGTTGGTTTTTATAGACCATTTTAGTAAATGGGTGGCTGCTGTGCCTATAAAAACTAAGCATACTGCAACCGTTGCAACGGCGTTAGAAAATATCATACCATACTTACCAGTAATTCCATCAAGACTTATGTCAGATAATGCTAGGGAGTTTAGGGGACCTCTTTTTGAAAATTTGCTCCTTTCCTTAGGCATCTATCATATTTACACAACTCCTTACAACCCTTCATCGAATGGTATAGTGGAAAGAATGAACCGAACTTTAATACAATATTTAAGAGTTTCTCTCAATGATCCCGGTCAGTGGGATATCATATTACCACAAGTAATTTTAAAATATAATCATCTGAAACATGCAGAAACGGGAAAAACACCTACCGAAATTTTGTTTAGAGATGCTCATGGAGTCCATCCTAGACTGCCATGGACCAGGTTTACCCAGTATTGGGATGAAGGGCATGAAAAGTACCAATTCTTAACTCACTGGGCAAATTGGTGGCTCTTTAAGGTTTCAATTGCCGGGAGACCTCACCTTGAACAAATTTAAAGAAAGGTATCAAGGACCATTGACAATAATTAAGATAAACTCGAATGATGTAACTTATATTGTCGAGGCTCCAGACACCGGACGACAATATAGAGTTCATCACCGCCAAATAAAACGGTGGAATTCACCTCCAAAATATTTAGAACGAACGCCAATTTTTATTGAATTGCTAACACGACCCTTAGCTCCTGTGCAGGAACCATTGGAGGAGATTGAGGAAGAGCGGAGTGAAACAACACCTGATAACTTTACCAATTTTTGAAATGGAGTCAGACGATGAGGAAGAGTTTTTGGGATTTCCGGATGTTCCACCTCCGGATTTCTCTAATGTCATATATCACCTGAATCAAAGTATCCTGTTAGCGAATTCCTTAAATCCAATTATGGATCCAGGTGATGTGCGATCAACATCTCCATACGACAAGGAGTATTTGATAGAGAACGACCAGTTGAGCGATATCTCATCATATCATTTGGGGAATTTGTTTCTAACACCGGAACAGATTTCGGTGATACCACTTTTAATCAATAACTCACCTCTAGATTGCATATTTCTCCTGATACAATGGAAACTCCGACTTACATTTCTTATACTCCTATTAATATAACTCAAGATAGAGAACAGTTGGAAGTGCCCCAAAGACAGGTTAGAAGGTTGTCCATGGAGGATTTATCGTCTAGAGCCAGTTTTACGGGCTCTCCACAAGCACAGAATCTTTACGACGACATTGCTCCTTTGGAATCTTTAGGAAAAACATCCACACCTACAATAGATATACCTAAATTGGAACTTTCCACACTATCAGATACCACATCTACTCAATTAGAGATCCCAGAGATCCCATCGGGACACACCGCCTCAATAATTAAAGAATTCCTAGAATTGGACAAGTCTCCAATTAAAACACCACCCTCTACTCAAACTACTTTTGGAAAAAGAAAAACAGTGCGATGGGCACCAACCTTATCTACAAGGGTGTGCGAGGAGGAAAGACTAGATGAACCAAGGTTCACAGGGGTCTATAGCCTCTCGTACACGCCAAAGATCTTCTCTAGAAGAAAATACACAACCCTGGGTACAACCCCGTGTCTTGGAAAGAAGACGAAGAAGGCATACAGTTACAGAAGAACACTTGGAAGAAGAAGGACCTGAAGAAGAGGCATAAATTAAATACTAATAAATTCTGTGATATTAGTTCAGTGTTTTTGTGTATAAATTGGTGTTTTGTTAATATTGTACTTTTTGGTTATAAATAATTTTTTTTATGTTGTTTTTTTATTTTTTTTGTAAATTTAAATAATATGAATAAAAATCATTCCTATTTGATTGAGAAATTTTAACCTGAAAAAACTGAAAAATTAAACCAAAAAAAATATTTGATGATCATCTTTTCATTTCATCGTGATGTTCTGGTGGGATGGATCATCTGGAAGAGGAAACTGAAGATGAAGAATGAAGTGTTTTCAAGTTTTCAATTCCTTATTAAGTATTTTCAATTCTTTATTAAGTATTTTCAATTCTTTATTGGGTATTTTCAATTCTTTATTAGGTATTTTCAATTCTTTATTAAGTGTTTTGTTTTCATCGTTTCAATTCATCGAGTGATGTCTGGTAGGATGGATCATGACCCTGGTGATGTTCTGGGAGGATGGACCATCTCTTGTAGACTACTACACGACTGGATAAAGAAAGAACAAAGGGAAAGCGATATGGGCATAACATCAATTGAATCTACAAATATATTACTAAAAAAATTTTTTTTGTCAATAAATGCTCAAAGATTTTTTTTTTTTTTATTAAAAAAAATGAATGTAATCTATACTACCCTTATTAAACCTGCTAACTTAAAATGGGGGGGGGGTTCTAAAGAAACATTTTTTTCATTTAATCATTTATAAATCTTATAGTATGCCATTATGAGAATCTAATCTTGAATATTATACATTTCAGATACTCTTTGTTGGACATTCTATGATTTCATACCTGGAGTCGGGGTATGAACAAAGATATTCTAACCCAAAGAAGCACACATTTCAATTTAAAAGGGCAATGTATTACAAGTTCGAGGACATTCCTAGATGTGTAAATACTCATATAACACCAGATACGACTCATCTTTTGGTGTTTTCTGTTTTCCGGATGGCATATCGCCAGATGATTTATCTGCCAGTCAAATCTAAAGGTAGATACAAGGAATACAAAATAACCCTTCCAGATGTAACTTTCCGAGCTGAGGAGGTTGTCCCTATTATGGAAGGCATCTATCAAATGGCGTACAAAGTTAATCCTAAGATGAAAGTTTTTCTTGTCTTGCCTGCTTTACCTGACCTTCCCTATTATAATTTTCATAGGTATATTGCACACGCACCGGAGGAAGTTCAGGATTGGTATAATAGCTTCAAACATTCTGATTCTAAGGTTTTGAATAGGGATACTATCCTTGTTCATAATGAATTACTTAGACTCCATACTTCCGCTTTGCAATGGAAGGGTAAACGCACTTTGTCGATGACCGATGCTTTAAGACTGGTTCGTCGAGATCTATATAGTCAATATCAGCTTTTGGTAAATCCCAAGAATGAAGTATATTCATTGGGGGCTGATGGCTACAATAAAGATGGGATACACCCGAATAAAGAATTTGTTAAAGCATTTTGGGAAATGTTAAAAGATTTTGACACATTGGATATGAATACTAAACTACCACCAGACGCACCGTTTCAAATGACAGTAGCTTCACAATTTCGTCTTCGTCAGGTTCTTGTAAAAGATGACGATACAACCCTTAACACCACAACGTCCCTTGCAGGTCCAAGTTCAGCCGGAACGTCGTCAAAAGAACGGACATACTTGCGACCTGTGAGGTCATCTGAGGCAAGGCATAGGCCGGAGGTTCATTCGAGTCTTTCTTGCTCGGATCAGAACCAAACCGCTCCCAAGAACCTCCGACCTTCTTTTGAGCAGTCACGTGCGATCCAAGGAGAAACACCTGAAGTGTCTCCCTTTGATCCAATTCCTTCTGAATATTCATTCAAACGTCCAACTCCGTCGTCCTTTTATACTCCAGAGAGTAAGGTGACACCACGAATATCACTAGCCAAATCCTTACAACGCATGACGTTTCAGGAAGCAGACCTGATACAGGGTTCTTATAATCGATTTGTCACTTATGCTTTGGGGGTACTGCATACAAAAAATGACCATATAGATGGAAAAGAATTTAGGCATATACTTGAGAATCTCACTCAGGGATATGAGCAGAATGGGCCTTAAAAATATTTTTTTTACACATATTACACTTTTCTTTTTTTTTTATTGTTTTACCAGCTCTCCCCCGTTTTTCCGTCAAAGTTCGACGGGTGGGGAGGAAAATGTAGAGTTTCACTTCTACAAAGTATAAGGATAAAATATTTTTTTTCAGTTGTAGTTTATAAGTTGTCTACAATTTTCTCAGTCTTTTGGTGAATGTTGGTTCTTACTATTTACTACAAGTCACATATTTTTAAGTTACCTTTTTAAGGTTAGTAGGAGAAAATTTTTGAAGTGATCAATATTGATCATTAATAAGTCCTATGAATTTCATCGGATACAATTTACGTAAGTGTTGTTTTTGTTGTTTTTAGGATAGATGTCTTGTAAGCAAGCTTTCTTTCCTCAAGATAGTCGGATTTAGATTCGTGAAATCTACGATCATCTTTATTCCTCAATTGTATTCTCTTGAGGTAAACTGATGCGTAATTCTTTTTTTATTCCTGACCTTATAAGTTAAAGTAAATCATAC
Source organism: Trachelipus rathkii (assembly GCA_015478945.1). Taxonomy (NCBI): domain Eukaryota; kingdom Metazoa; phylum Arthropoda; class Malacostraca; order Isopoda; family Trachelipodidae; genus Trachelipus; species Trachelipus rathkii. The sequence goes on along the minus strand of JABUQX010001732.1, from coordinate 17,147 downwards.
ACTTTTCTTGCTAAGTAAATTTTTTTTACATGTATATATATATATTTTTAAAGGAACAGGGTACAGGACCCTTCTTGTGAACCCTTTTTGCTTCAGGATCAGAGTACTGGATCCCTGCCTGAACAAGTGCTTTTCTTTTAATTGGGGCACAAGGCTTTTCTTGCAATTCCTCTTGTCCTGTGTTAGTTGAGCAGAGCAGGATTTTTTTTCTGTTATTACACCTTTGGCTTTAGAAAAGCCCTCACAACCGTTTTCATCACTTTAGCCACAACCCTTAATCATGCCCAAGGTATTTAAGAGTAATAAATATAATCATCTTGTCTTGTTTAACTAAAAATAAATACAATTATCTTGTCTTATTTAAGTAAAGAGATATAAAAACAATGTCAAAAAATTGTAACTTTTTTTTTTCTTTTTTTTTGAATACAAATATTTATTTTAACTTGAGAAGTTTGTGCTAAACTGTATTAATTAAGTGAATTGACTGTTAGTGCCTTAATTGATACTTTAAAAGTAAACTTCTAAAACAATATTAAAGTGTGAGTGAAATAAGAACAGTGATAAAACTACTCTAAGTCTATTAAAACTTAAAATTAAACTTACTTTATATTTTTTTTACTCGGGTGTTGATTCACAAACTTTTAAACACTTATAAACATTACTTACTTATTCTGAGAGGAATCAGTCTTATATGTTGTGATTATAGATCAAATTTTTTTTAGGTTTAAGAGTATTTATGTATAATTATCTAATTTCTGATAGCGATATCAGTACCTCAAAATTTCCAATACAAATAATTACATTTTCTTTGTATAAATTTACCAATTTCTGATAGCGATATCAGTACCTCGAAATTTCCAATACAAACTATTTCAAAAAGGAGTTCGGAGTCAACGGCTTTAAAAAAATTTAATACTCTGTTTTGCTGGCCAAGCAAAACAACTAAGGGGGAGAAAGGAGTTAATATATATATATATATAAAATATATATATATATATATTGGGGGTTCTGATGTGTTGCACATCTATTAATAAAACATGAATGTAATCCTATTTGAATATATTTATTCTTGTGAATACCTTGTATATATGAGAAATAATTTAATTAATACCTTAACAAAACTATACATCTTCTTTAGCCTGTCTTCTCTTTGTCCTTATTGGCACAATTTTTTGCAAGGTTAAATCAAAGAAATTTTTTTATTAAGGTAATCACTTGGCTTTGCTTTTACTGATTTATGATATCTCTAAAACATTTGATTGTGTGGCATTAATCCTTGAATATATATTTTTTTTTCATGTTTACTGCCTGAATGTTGGAGCTGGAACCTTTTATATTTCTTTGAAGAATTGTTTTCTGATTGTCCTTGGTCACCTTAGCTTGATGTTATACCTTGCATGCGAATGAAGCACGAATAAAATTAGATATAAGAATAGTTTAAGCACTTAAGCCAGACGAAGGTCATTGGAGTGGAAAAGGACGGTGAGTGTTCATGCAACAAAAATTTTTTTTGCCTTTATTTTGTGGGGCATTATCTTAGTAAATAATCTTTATACGATCTCTTGTTATTGAAACTGATTTTTCTTCCATTGTTAAGACTTTTGTAAGTCACTACTGTAAAAACAATTACACTTGCTTTTACTCCCTTGGAATCTGCATTTACTTTCACATTCCCGACAATTCTACAACACAAAATTGGTAGATATATTTATATAGTATATATATATTATATATATATTAATATATATTTATTATATTATATATATTATATATTATATATATATATATATATATATAATATTAATATAGTTCCCATTTTCATATGAAACTAAACGTTAGGTAAAACTAGAACCGTAACACCGACGGCCACAAGACTTATACCAAAAGTTTCCTTAGCGGCCACGCTTTAGTTCTTTTGAGCATATATAATTTGCAATGTATTGTTCTCCATGAGATTGTGCGTCGAGGCCTCCAAAACGAAGTCACTGTGTCCTCACAAATATGGTGGCGAACGCGGCGGCAAAATGAAAATATTCGGCGAATCGGCACATATATGTGAGACTGGCAGTCAAGTGTTAAATATGATGAAAGAATATCCATACTGTAAAGGAAAGTTAACATTATGTAAGGAGCGAGTTGCTTGAATATTTGGTTCCTTTTATTTGAAAAATTTCTTCATAACATAAAAGGAGGGTCACAGAAACCATGTTAGAATTCGAAAAGGAAATCAGATGTTTTGTAGTGGATTCAAAAATGATTTTTCTGCCCATAATTCCAAACTTGAATGATGGAAGAAATCCATGCCGAAAAGGAAGTTTGCTATGTGTTCATGCGATGAATCCTCGAACTGTGATAGTTGTGAAATGCTGAAGACCATAATCCAAAATTAAATAAGAATGAATAATTGGAAGTTCGTATTTATAATGTTCGTTTTCTTGAGTCATCTTGGAGTGTTCTGATTGGGAATTTTAGAATTGTAAGTTTTTTTCTTTTTCTTCATTTTGTGTTTTTCAGAAGGCGTCGATTGTATAGTTCTGGGTGTTTACCCAGGCTCACCAAATTATATAGGATGTTACTTGCTAAGTTTGGTGGCTTCTTAAGGCAAAGCACCCTATATAAGAGGATTGTAATTTAGAAATCCATATTTGAAAAGATGTTTTTATTCAACATAAGTAATAAAGATATTATAATGAAAGTAAAGTAACAAAAAGTCCGCTTCTGTTGAGAGATACTCTCCTTCGCAGGCGAATTGGTAGTCACAGCCTTTTTCCAGCGCGTTTTTCCCACCCTTGCCTCTGACGTTCTTCGTTTGGTGGCAAAAATTTGTGATCGAAATTCGGAGTCACAGCCCTTTTCCTTGAAATTTACCGCTCTTGCCGGGAGGATTTTTGTGGGGAGAGTATCTTGAGTGAGATTTTCTTTCTTCTGATTCTTATAATTTAATCTGACTCTTTAATGATTGAGTATCTCAACAGGACGGGTTTATATATCTATTTCACTTCGACTTACGCTAAAAAATTTTGCTCGCGTAAATCTTAGCATAAGTACGATACATAAATTAAAATTTTACAAAGTTATAATGGAGTGCTATATATAATTATATATTATATACTATATTATATATATATTATATTTTAGTATATAATATATAAATATTATATATTATATATATATATATTATATATATATATATATATATATATATATATAGTAGGCTATATTTATAGGGATAAAAGTATCAACAAAAATTTTGGTATCAGTATTGAAAAAATTGTGGGTAGTTGTATCGTTATTGGACTAAAATTTCGGTATCGGTGCAACACTAGTTTTTTCATTTGTTGTTTTAACTTTGTTCATTAGTTTCAGAATATATCTCCATGGGCATAGCTGATTTATAATGTTTTACTTTGATACTAAAATATAAATGTGTTGGGTTTTATCATACCATCATTGTATTTTCTAAAGACCATTAAGATTTTTAAAATCTTTGAAATTTACTGTAGTATTGGTATGTACCAGAAAGAGTAAGTCCCATACTGGTTTCTTTTCTATTTTGTGCTGATATTAGCTTGTAGGCCTATTAAATAATTAATTTTCAGGTTTTATCTCGTTTTATCATAGCATAGTATGATTTTTAAGATCACTGAAAGTCAAAATTATTCTTGAAATTTTCATATTGGTTCATATGTTTTAAGTATTCATTAAAGATGATGACTTAGTGATTCACCATAGACAACATTTTTTAAGAAACCTGTAAATGTATGTTGACATTAAGTTAAAATTTAATATCACCTAAATTTCTACCATTCCTGTATTTTAAGATTATTACCAATATTTCAATAAAATGTAATTTTGAACCATGAATATAATTTTAAAATTAGAGTCAATCAGCAAATACTAAAAACTAATTTGGTTTCAAGTACTGTAGTTAAAAATTAGCCAAAATTGGTTACTTTTATTACCATAACATTTTCTGATTAATTCAGTGTTAAGTATTTAAACCATATACCATATATTTTTCAATCGTTATTGTAAATTATTATTATTATTATTATTATTATTATTATTATTATTATTATTATTATTATTATTATTATTATTTTTTTTTTTTATTATTATTATTATTATTATTATTATTATTATTATTATTATTATTATTATTATTATTATTATTATCATTATTATTATTTTATTATTATTATTATTATTAAATTGAAGAACTTTGATAATATATGAATTTTACAGATTGCCATGCAATGAGTTCCCAGAATAATAAAATATTTGCCAACCAGCTTCTAGCGTGGATGTGGGAGACTGGTGTCATTTTTGATTTTGAAGAGATCTGCTCCAGTAAGTATTTACTTTTATTGTTAGAGTAATAATACAACCTTTAGAAATTAGTCATCATCAAATTCCTGAAACACATGCAACTTAATCGTGCAATATCTATTTTTTGTGACATAAACACTTTTTTTATACATAGAAAATGAGATAATCTTTCTGGTTCCCTTTCCTTACATACACTCTTTCTAACATTTTGCAAAAAATGTCAATTCTAACTTTGTGTCTTCCTCTTTTTCTCCTCTTGTATCTTCCAATGACGCAGCTGCCCTTTTATCTTCTGTTAAAGCCGAACTCTGCTCAAACTTTTGTCTCTTATTCCACTCTTGATGGTTCTGGGGGGTTTATTCCTACTTCACCCCCTTCCAACTCATGTCTAACATTATAATTCTTTTATTCAGGATGTTATTATCTGCTCTCTCTGAGCTAACACTTCATGTTACATTACAATTTCTTCTATTCGAGATGTTATTTCTGTTTCTCTGAGCTTTACTACTCATGTCTAACATTACAATTTCTTCTATTCGGATGTTAATTTTTTGCTCTTTCCTCTGAAGCTTAACACTCATGTCTAAAATTACAATTTCTTTCTATTCAGGATGTTATTTCTGGTACTCCTTCTGAGCTTAACACTCATGTTAACATACAATTTTCTTCTTATTTCATTGATGTATATTTTTTGCTCTCTCTTGAGCTTTACACTCATGTCTAACATCATTAACAAATTCTTCTATTCAGGATGTTATTTACTGGTCTCGTCGTGAGCTTACCACTGCATGTCTAACATTATAATTCTTTTATTCAGGATGTTATTTCTGCTCTCTCTGAGCTTAACACTCATGTCTAACATTACAATTCTTCTATTCAGGATGTTATTTCTGCTCTCTTTGAGCTTAACACTCAGGTCTAACATTACAATTTCTTCTATTCAGGATGTTATTTCTGCTCTCTCTGAGCTTAACACTATGAAGGTGTATGGTCCTAATGGTAATCCTGATATATACAAATTGGAATCTTTAATCACCAACTTAGAAAATTTAGACATCAGATTCCTGCTGGAACCTGGTTCCGGTACATCCCTAATATATATATATATATTATATATAATATAATATATATATAATATTTTATATTATAATATATATATATATATATTATATATATATATATATATATATATATATATATATATATATATATATATATATATATATACCCGGAATTTTTATTATATATATATTCTATATATACAGAAAAATATATATTTAACATCTTTAATAAAGGCATTTTCCCAGGGGCGGCTCGTCATTAAGGGCCAGTGGGGCCCGGCCCCACCAGTAATTCTTTAAAACAAATAAATTTCTTAATTAAAAATAAATTATTTGAGTAATTTTCATTTTTAATTTCGATTCTTCTAACAAAATTATTTGTTGCATTTTCAAAATTAATTTCCTCGAAAATTACACTTTCGATTTTTTACGAGCTTCGGCAGCTTCTGGGCCAGCGAAATTGGGCCCTGAGAATATATAAATAAGCGTATACAACAAATGTTCGCACGCACGTCTTTTGTGACGTAGACTCTCATTCATTCAGTTTATTGAAGCTAGTGGCAGGGTGACGGGCCCACTTGGATTTAATGGCATTATTGCATATATTTCAGTTAAACACATATTTGTTATAGTATATTATTATATATATATATTATATATTATATATATATATATATATATATATAATATATCATATATATATATATATATATATATATATATTTTTATATATATATTAATAGCTTAAATTAAACTTAAAACCCAAACCGCACTTAAACAAAACGCGTGTGTGCGTACATTTGTTAATAATAAAGTCTGGGCCATATTTCGCTGGCCCCGAAGCTTTTTCTCAAATTATATGTTTTAGTTTTATCTGGTTGTCGTTCGTTGCAAGTCTGTAAATAATTCTTTTTGATTGTTTGTGAATCTAGTCTGCGAAAATGTTTATACTGATAACTGATTACTGAGTTTAGTGATATTTAGTGTTGAAATGCCTGTTAAAAAAGGTATTTTTCGTTGAAATTTAATGAAAGGAGTGAAAGCCTATTTTTATGGTAATTCATTGGATTCATTGTCGTTTTAATTACAGTGTTATCCCCCAATCCTATCAAAGTAACAATATGATATTTTGTGATTATTGAGTATAGGGTACCCATTTGATTATAATTTAAAAAAAATTACTTAAAGAAAAATAAAAAAAAGCGAGGTCGGATTTGAAAAATTTCTTCACAGGGAGAATCTATGAAGCCTTTTAGATTATATAGAGTAATGATTTTTTTTTTTGTTTTTTTTTGTTTTTAAGGGAACGGATGGTCCGATTTTGAAAATTTTTTCACAGGAGGCATCTATGAGGACTAAATAAATGTTTAATGTTCCAAAAAATGAATAGAGTAGATAATATTTTAATAAAGGCATTTTCCACCTTAAAACATGAAGAAAAATTAGAAGTTAAAAGACTTGGACCGTATCAGCCTAGAGATGTTCACATTAATCAGAAAGATGGAAAGAAGAATAGAACATTTTGTAAATCTTGGTTTGAGAAAAAGAAATGGCTTACTGTAAGTGATAACAAAAATGCTTTATTTTGCTTCTACTGTCTGCTATTTGGAGGTGAAAATGTATGGGCACGAACAGGTTGCAATGATTTAAAACATCTCTCAGAGAAAATTCACAAGCATGAAAGAAGCCGAACTCACTTGAATAATTGTATTCAGTATTCCCAACTTGGGAAAGTAAATATTTTATCATCAATTGAT
>JABUQX010001732.1:0-2500 GCA_015478945.1 Trachelipus rathkii | reverse complement strand
TCTTTTTTTTCTTCATATTTTCATCAAATTTATGCCTATTAAAACTACAAATTATTACAGAAAGTACGCTTCTGTTAATTGTCCGGTGTTAGAAACTTTCTGTTCTTCACTCATAATGTGTATTTTATGGCAAGAATGATTTAGTTATTTTTGGTTCAATTTTAGCAAACTCATATGTAGTTCAGCCTATTTGCCCCCTTTGAGATTTTGAATAATTCAATCCTGTATCATGTATTGGATGCTTCAAACTGATTCCAAGATTGTTTGATAGTGATGGAGTGAAAAATAAAGTAGTTCTATGTAAGACATTTACTTGACTTTGATTTAAAAGATTTTGAAGTTAACTTCTAAATTTATACAATCATTTTATATTGAAGTTAGTTGAAGTTTTTATTCTGGAATTTTTAGTGGGTCACATTGTTAGGATAAAAAATATAGTAATACAAAATAAAACAGGAAACATAACATAAAACTTCTTGTAATTCATCTATTTTTGAATTCTCAAGTTATTTTGTCCGTTTTTTGAAATAATTGTTTTGATTTAAACTATTTAAATATATGGATATCCATAACAAATGGAAGAATAATTGTGCAACAGGAAAACACATTTAATGAACACTTTTTTTTGGTAGTAAAAAAAAAAATCGAAAATAATTTATATTTTTTATTTATTGTATTTTTAAGCTAAGGTATTGAATCAGAATACAGGGATGCAGAATTTTAACCAAAGTAAGAGGAATTTACTGTTTCTCAACTACATTAGCAATTCGGTAACATTTTTTAATTGCATTTATTCACAAAAAATTAACAAGGTTAAAATTGTTTTACTCTAGATATTTCTTTAATAATAATGATTAATAGAGAACAAGATATAGATTTATCTAGATTACCAAAGTAGAGCCACATCATTAGCAAATAGTAAGTTTCTTTTGGTATAAGTGAGAAAAAGAACTATAGCAATTCTTTTTTTTTTATGTCCAGAGTAGCACAAGTTGTTGTTTATATTTGTTATTATTATATATTATATTATTATTAAGTGATTATTATTATTATATTATTATTATTTTTATTATTATTATTATTTTTTATTATTATATTATGATTATTATTATTATTCATTATTATTATTATATATTTTATTATTCATTATTATTATTATTATCTCCTCCTATCCCCAGATTGGGTGAAGGTGCGTACATAACCAAGAATAAGAAAAAGTCAAGTAGAAAACATGACTCCATGTCGAAAAGAAAGGCCCCCCACCACCCTTTTACCAATCCCAAATACCCCAGTGAGAACTCGCAATCAGAAAATTCCACCCTGAGGCTTCACGCGACTGCTTACGGACACTCCTTGTGGTAATCTCAATGTGAGGTTTATATCTTGGCAAAGGCCACAACCATATCTCTCACAAGACTCCGCCCATTCATTCTATTAATAACCTCATTTCTCGCTATCTGCCAACTCGCATACTTTCTTTCAGACAATTCATTACTGGGTCAGCCACTTTTCTTCGGTCATCCAGCTCTTCAATTTCCAGAAACTCATATTGAGTTTACCACTCGTCTTCACCACATCCTTTCATATTTTTTTTTTTTTTTTTTTTTTTTTACAGATCACCCCCACTCACCGGCACTGGCAGAGCTATATACAAGGAGGGGGTGTTAAAATCAACAAAACTATCAACTAACGCAAATTCACGCAGATGAGCCACGACGCGGGCAATATATAGATAGAGAGAGATTAAATTGAGTAGGAAACAACAGATGATGGAAGAGAATTCCACAGAACAGAGTGCAGGAAAGAAGGAGGCACAACAGCGATAAGTCTGGAGTTGCTAATATCGAACACCAACTCCATGTGCCGATAAGCCCTCGTGCTACGAGGGCAGTACTTAAAGAGAGTGGCAGCTAGGTAGGAAAGCTCCGCCTCGAGCACTTGCCGCTACGGTACCCATATAGAAGAGATAAGCAACCAAAATGCGCGCGAAAGATAGAGGGTCAACGTGAACTAGAAGAAACGGACAGTTTATAAGTTTTTGGCCTTATGACTCGACCTATCCAGAAGCGGGTGAAAAATAGACATATGAGAGTGCAAGACCATACAAGGGCGGATGAGGCCCTTGGATAGCTGGAGAGTAACTGTGGAGAGGAAAAAAGTCTCGCAGTCTAAACAGAACTCCCGTTTTTTTTTTTTCTTTGAAGCAAACGTTGTGATGTGAGGGTTTCCAAGACATTTTTTGTATATATGTTAAGGCAGGATGTTTATATTGTCAACAGGAGAGACGAGAGAACGTCGAAGGAGATAAGAGAAAAGTTATGAAAGGGTATATTAGAGAGGGAGATTTGAGCAACTTGAGTTTTTTAAAGAATTCGAATTTCAACAGGTGAGACGACCCCCGGAAATTCTATCCGATCAGCGAGATAGAATCGGAAAGATTAAGCGAGAGGCAATTTCTAGAAAGTAAAAGAGGGAGCAGATTGCAAATGAGTTGGAGAAT
>JABUQX010001731.1:20000-27500 GCA_015478945.1 Trachelipus rathkii | reverse complement strand
CCTTTCATTTTATGTATAACATTTTTGTATTTTTATGTATACCATTTTAAATTTTACATTTTGTATTTTTATGCATTCAAATGTTTGTATGTGTGCTTATGTCTAAGGGCATAAGCAGATGTGCATATATTTGAATGTCTTTGTCATTATATATTTTTATTATTTTTAGTCATTGATATGTTTTATATGTTTGTGCGCATTTTCAAATGCCCCTAAATATGTATGCATTTGAATGATTAAATTATTATTCTTTTATATTATGCATTTATATACTTTACCACTCCGTGTTTATCATGGGAAGTAATGTAGTACCCTTAATTGCAACTATCCGCAAAAAAAAATTTAAATATGTTTTTGTTTAAACTTAAGCTAAGTTTTAGTTTGATTTTTATATTCTTTTACACATTATTTATTATATTATAGGATTTTAGTTTTTGTGTTTCTTTTAATTAACATCGGATAACGTAAAGTTTATTTTTAGGTTTTAGCTAAATATCCCAAGTTTACCATCACCTTAGGATACTTTTAAATTTTTTTTTCTAACATTAGTTTTAGTTATCTTGTTAGTATACGATCGCTTTTGTTTGTGTATGTGTGTGAATGTGGATTGAGTAAACGTGTAAATTTTTAAACTATTAGAGCTTGTGTGCGTTTGTTTGTGCGAGCGGCTGATCGAATGACAGGTCAAAGTTCCTGTACTGAGTGCTAATCACGAATCTGTGGAGTATCACCTCTCTAACTCTCAACCTAACATTTTATTATTGTCTGAGACCCTGCTGGCAAGGGATTCTTTTTCAAATAAACTTAATATCTCTAACTATAACCTTTTCTATAATTTTCGTGTAAATGGTGGTGTCTGTGCCTATATAAACATAAACACTCCTGCAACACGTCTCAATAATCTTGAATTTCCTAATTTCGATGTTCTGTGGCTAAAAATTATTCTCCCTACTACTATCATTATCTTGGGTTTCTGCTACTGCTCCCCTAATGGAAAGATTTCCACGTTTTTTGACTATCTTACTCCTTCTCATGAGACTGTTACTGCTCATTCAAATGCTGAGATCTCTATTTAGAGGGAGATTTACAATGATACACCACACTGAGTGGTTGGGTCCTCTCACACTGATGCAATTGGGGGGGCCAAAACATTCGAGTATCTTTCAACGCATCTGGAACAGTTACATTAAGGAAACCTATACATATTCCAGATCGTCCTAAACCAATTCTGTGAATACGCTTGACTTCATGTTTCACCCCTACTCCTTCTCGTTAAAAATACACCATTTCTCCTCCTAATGGTAACTCTGACCACAATTCGGTAGTCTTATTAATAATACTTTTTCTCCAGCAGGCTTCACCTGCCCTAAGCGAACTTTCAGGCACTTTAATCGGGCTAATTCATGGGAATTGCGATGTTTTTTGGCTAACTACTCTTGGAATGAATCCTGCTTTGATCGGAGGATGACTCGAGTACCGCTGAAAAGGTGTGGTGGGCCGGAATCACCGATGGATGAGCAGGTTTTCCTTCTATCTGCAAACTAAATCTTTTTCTCCCAAAATCCATGGTTCGATGGAGCTGTCTCGCGCCATAAGGAGAGAGACATTGCGGTATCGGGCATGAAAATTCTCTTCTTTTATACTTCCTACTAATTTTCATTCTGCTCGTAATCGTTGCAGAGTTACTATTCGACAGGCTAAGCGCAACTTTCACTAAAAGAAAGTGCGACATACCACTTGGTTCTCCTACAGAGTAAAATTTATGGACCTTGCCAAAACACATCCCACCAACTTTTTGTAAAATCTGCCTTTCCTCCCTTATTCGCTCTGACAGTTCTGTTGCTAACTCTCTTTCTGAAAAGGCCAATCTCTTCGGCCTCCTTTTTTCATCTTATTCTACCTGGACGAAATCTGCATAACTTCCTCCTACTCCGTTCTCCTCTCAGGTTCCCATTCTTAACTGTTGAGTTCACATGATCGACTGTGCATGGGATCCTGAGATCTAGGAACGACAGGAAGGCTAGTGGCCCTGATGGCATTCCTCACCGAGCTTAGGGAGTGTGCTTCTGACCTGGCGCCTGTCCTCGTTAACTACTCTTATTTCTTAATACTAATACTTTTCCTCAGTGCTGGAAGCGCGCACAAGTCCAACCGATCCCGAAAAAAAGGTAGCCGCTTTGATCCTTAAACTAATCGCCCCTAAGCTCTCACTTGTATTCTATCTAAAATCTTGAAACTCTTCTTAACTCTCATTTCTGGATCATCTGGTCTCATTCCCTTCTTTCAGTTCACCAGTATGGCTTTCGTCGCCCGAGGTCAACTTGGTGACATACCTTCCTATCTAACTGTTATGTCTTCTTGCCTTTAGGGCATGAGGGAGTGTTAGTTGGTGCCGTGACAAACCAAACTTTTGACCGGGTTTGCACCGTCACTGCTCTCTAGCTCCCTTCCTCTGGGTTTCTCCTTCTCTTTGCTCACTTATTGTCTAGTTTTGTGTCCGGTCGCTCCTGATCTTCACTGGCGGTGGTGCGTGGTCTTCGACCTCTGCTGCTAATTTGTGGTGTTCCGCAAGGTGTTCTATCTCCAACTTTATTCCTATTTTCATCAACGATTCTCCTCAGCTGTATTTCCAACTCTGTTCATACTTATGACCGATGACTCAGCCCTCCACTCTTCTACTCACTGCCAAATCTGCTCCTCTTTTGCTTCTAGAGTTGCTCTCGTCTTCAGCTTTCCGATTCTATCCTTATCGATCTGGATGGGATTTCCCTGTGGGCCACCGCCAACCTTGTAAAATTCAGCTCTGTTAAAAACTCCAACTCTCTACATCTCCCTCTCAAAGACACTCCCAACTTTCCTATTTCCTCCGACGGCTCTAACGTCTCTCTTGTGAATAACATAAACATTTCTTGGTCTTAACTAAACAATAAATTGTCCTGGAAACCTCATATTCACTGTTGCTATTGTATCCTCACTGAAACTTGATTTCTCTCCTGTCGCTTGCTGGAGAATTTATTTCCTCTGCCACAGATACTCCAGTTCAATAAGAGCCTTATTCGCCTTGTATGGAGTTACTGTTCTCAACATTTGACGGGGGGGGGCCTTATGCTCACCCTTTATTGGATAGTGTTGAGATCTAAAGCTAAAGCGAGGACTAAAAAATGTGCCCTACTTCAAAACTCTCTTGATCCTCTATCTCTGCGACGTCGTGACGTTGGCGCACTATTCTATTTCTATAGTACTACAACGGAGAATGCTCAGGGGAGTGGCCAACTCGTATTCCACCTACCATTGCCTCCTCGCAATACAAGGAGTTCATGCTCTTCGCATGAATTGCTTGAGTATGAGAACCCGACCGGTTCGTTCGTGTGCCTCTTTCCTTACCAGCTACTTCTGTTCTGTGGACTCCTTGCTTCTTCTGTTTTTCCAACTGTATTTTAATCTCCCTCTCTTTTAAAGCCCACGTCTGCGCACACCTTGAGAGAATTTTGCCTTAGGCTGGGGATTGGGGGGTTTTCCCTTGTTTTATTTTCCGCCCCCTCCTTGAAATGGGCTCAGCCCGTGAGTGATGGTTAACTGTAAAAAAAATAAAAATATTTTGCATAGGTACATCAAATATTGTATATAAAGCCACGTTTCATTGAGATTCTCAGTCAAATGACGCAAAATCAGAAGCAAGGCAAAAGAAATAGAAGACTCACTTAAGATTACCTTCTCCACTCCTCCAAATATCAAATTACAAGAAAACCCAGAATTCGAAAAGGATCAAATTCAGAAAAGTCAGTGACATCACATTCTACTTATAGAGAAAAGAGTATCTCAATGAACGGGCAAGCACTTTTATTACTTTATTCCATTAAATAAATCATTTGTTATATAACTTTTAAATCATTATCCAATTCATATAGTGGCCTACATCAAGACACCAAAATATATCATCAAAGAACTATTTAAAAAAGGACCATATATATAATATATATATATATAATATATAATATATATATATAAGATATTATATATATATATATAACTATACTCATTAGATATATAGTATATATATATTATATATAATAATATATATATACTATATAGTATATATATATATAAGAGGTGGCCACGATCCGTTACTCCGTTACTCCGTTAATTTTACAGAACTAGTTTTTTCAGTAACGGAGGCGGACTCGTTACTTTTTCTTTCATGTATCGCCTCCGAATGATGTTCGTTATTTTTCTCCGTTACTTTTTAGTCCCGTTACATTGTTCGACTTTTTGAAAATTTTTTTCCCTTTAATAGGCCAATTGAACCACCGAATCAAGCTAAAAATCCTGTTATAATATATATATATATACATATATTAATATATATATATATATATATTATATATATATATATATTATATATATATATATATACTATATTATATACTATTATATATAATATATATATATATATATATAATATATATAATAATATATATCATATATATATAGTATTTAGGTCAGAGTGTCTAGCTGACATCATGTAACTCGAGAACGACAGCACCTAACAGTTTAAAACCAAATTATAATCTTGAATCAGCGAAAATTCTAAGGAGGGTTTTTATTTTTTTTAAATTTTTTTTTTTTTTTTTTCATTTATTCGTTGGGAAATATTAAAAAAAAATTCCTATTTTAGGGGAATCGAGCCGAGGGGAAGAGGGGACGAAGCCCACCGTCGATCCACCGGGAGGCCGAGAGACCCGACTCTGTACATCTTGGCTTTACCCTATGATATTCCTTTAGTTAAAGTAATGCCAAAGTGTAAAGGGAAGTAAATTATTCTGTTATACTGGCCTCCCGGTGGACGACGGGGGGACCTCTGTCCCATCTGTCCCCGTCGGCTCGAGCCCTCCTAAATGAGGTAAAAAAATTTTTTTTTAAATATTTCCGACGATAAAAAAAAAAAAAACTAAATCAAATAAAAAACCCTCCTTAGAATTTTCCGCTGAGTCCAAATATATAATTTGTTTTACCTGTAGGCTGCGTTCTCGAGTTTACCGTAGTGCGACACACGTTCTATACATTTACCTATATATATATATTATATATTATATATATATATATATATATATATATATATATATATTATATATAATATATATGATATATATTTATTAATATATTATATATATATATATATATATATATATATATATAAGGAATAAAGGGAATTTTGTTTAGAATAATGAATAGGATGGGCTTTCGTAACTGATGGAGATGAATGTGACTAAAGTGTGGTGGGAACACTTCGAAAATCTGCCATTAACATGACGTAATGAAGAGTGATAGTGAATGCGTTGGGTTTGATGTGCAATAGAATCAGGTATTTTGAGGGTGGGTCATTTCGTAAGGAGGAGTAATTGTAGAGACGAGAAGTGAAGAATGGTAGATCTTGCAGATATAGATGAAAATTTACCGGTGAAAGATCAAGAACGAGCAAGATGGTGACTTGATTGGATTTGGAGTTGTGTAAAACATGTTTATGGAGGGTATAGTTTCCAGGGATTGGAGGAGAGCATAATAGACCCTTATATAAGGGTAAATGAAATAAGGGTAACTGTAGAATTATAGGGAAAATTAGTTATTAAGTATAGTAGGAAGCTACTATCACTTTATTTTGTCGAAAGACTGCGTCGAGTGATTGAAGGACTAATTGTGAAAGAACAAGGTGCTTTAAGAAGTGGTAGAAAAAGGTGGATCAAATCTTTTAAATGTGAAAAAACATTGATTGAAAATGGGGAGGAAGAAGAATAAAATTGCTATTTAGGTTTTTTGTTTTTGCAAACAGGACGTATGACATGATTAATACGGAAGTCCCTATGGAAGGTGCTTATGCTATAACTACGTCGGGTGTAAGCTTGCTGAGTGGATAAAAGTAAAGCAGGTGTAAGAATATTGGATGTTGAAATTGATTGTTTTAATATTAATACGGAGTGAGGCAGGGATGTTCTCCTTGGTTATTCAATTGTATATGGATGGGTTATGAAAGATCTTAGAGGTGGGATGATATTAGAATCAGGGTTGTGAGTAGTTTCAAAATTTTCGACTCCGCTCCGAACTCGACTCCACCTCTTAAAAAATTACAACTCATCCACTCTCTTCAAATACCGACCCGCGACTCCGATCCAAACCTCGGTTAAAATGAGGAGAATGAAAGAGTGGGAGGATGCCCTGCCTATTATACTGAGGGGGATTTGGTTGTGTCGTGATCTGAGAGAGTTGAGAGTATGGAAGAGAGATTTTGGCAGGGTGTGTAAAAGAGATGTTTTAGGTAAGCGTAGACATTAAGGAGTAAGGTCTGGTGGTTGTGAGGAGGACGTTCCTCGTGTGAAGTTTTTGTTAGATGGTGAGCCAGTGGAACAGTGTCATGGGTTTTAAATATTAGTAATATTGTTGGATGAAAGGGAACGGATGATTAGAGCATGGTTTCCCAAAAGTGGGGTACGGCGTACCCGGGGGGTACGCACTGAGTGATACTTGGGGTACGCTAAGGAAGTAGCTCACGATCACTTTGCGAATTGTATGACCTTTACCAATCCGGTACATTATTAGTATATAATTAAGCTTATATATTTGTATTATATTAGATATCTTATAGATATATATATATATATATATATATATAATAATATATATATATATATTATATATATATATATATATATATATATATATAGTAACTATATATATATATTATATATATTTATAAATGTAAATTTTATATGACGTAAAATAAATACAAATATAAATATATAATATTAATATATATAATATATTATATATATATATTATATATATGTGGTTGGACATATATGTGTGTGTGTGTGCATATAAGCTTGCGGAAATTCATGCAATCACCCGTAAATATAATTTAAACTTTTTCATATTGGGAAATGTAGGGTAGAGTTTGGTTTTATTTGAGTCATACCTAACTAGGGAGTGTTGCACAGGGTTATAAATATATAAACCGTATGTAACGACAGGTGTAGGGAATTTAAATGGCATAATAAGAAAACGAAAAAAATGATGGATATGATGATTTTTATTAAGCAACAACAACTTTCTACAATTACATTGTGAAATGAGATAAAGGTGTCTATAATGTTGTACTCCCTGTGGTCGTCCAACTTCCTTTTCAAGCGATTCTGCATTGATGAAATGATCTTGGAGATGGGTTCCTGCGGGATGTTGTCAAGCGTTTGCAAGCTCCCTGAGTGTGGACGGAGCATGTTCACGGGCTCGAACACCCCTACCCAACAAATCCCAAACATGCTCAATGGGATTCATGTCCGGACTCCTCGCAGAAAGGAGTTTGATCCCTACCTGTTGTAGGTACCGTTGTACGACCTGTGCAGTGTGCTGTGTTGCGTTGGTCATGGAATAACAAAAAAATGGACGCCAATTGAAGGACGCGAAAAGCACTATTTACTCTTGGAGGATGTCTTCGCATACCTTTCAACG
>JABUQX010001731.1:12500-17500 GCA_015478945.1 Trachelipus rathkii | reverse complement strand
AAAATATTGTTAATAATTATAGTAAATATAAATATAAGGCCTATTTAGAGACCTTTTATTGTTTCTCGTTAAAATAAATAGACTTTCTATTTAATTTTGGCTTTATACGGCACACTACGGGGCTCGAGCCGGGGGAACACAGGGGGGGACTTTTCCATACCCCGTACGGGAGGGGCGGAGGAACCCCCGCGACACCCAAATACCAAAGAGCGGGGGTTCCGGAGACCCTCCCCGGAGTGGGGAATTAGTCCTACCCCGTAGTTCCCCGAAGGCCGAGAGACCCCGACTCCTTGCCATCGGTTGCGGTATACCCTTGGGGTATCTTTAGAAAAAAAAAAAAAAAAATTTAATAGAAAGTCTACTTTATTTTAACGAGAACCAATAAAAGGTCCTAAATAGGCCTTCTAATCATAATACAATAATTATTAACAATAATTTTTTTTTTTTTGTTTTTTTACATTTCTGTATTAAGCTTTAACAAGGATTCAACAAAATGTATTCCATTTCGCTGTAGCTATTGTAGTTTTTGGATATAATTTTTTTTTTTTTTTTTTTTTTTTTTTTTTTTTTTTCATTTCCGGCAAACTTTGGACCAGCATTCCAGCAATGTAATCCGTTTTACTGTAAGCATTGATAGTTTTTAAGATACATATCACGGACAACAGACGGCTGACCATATGATATATATATATAATAAATAATTTATTATATTATAAAATTTTATAATATATATAATTATTATTTATAAAATTTATTATATATAATTATTTTTATTACTTATATATATATATATATATATATATATATTAATATAAATATATATAATATAATATAATATATATTTATATATATTATAATATATATATAATATATATATATAATAATATATATATATAAATTATATATTTTATTTTAATAATTATTTTTGATTTTTTTTAATATAATATAATAATATTATAATTATATATATATAATATATATATATAGAATAATATTATATATATATATATATATATATATATATTATATATATAATATACTATACAATATATATAAATATAATTATATAAATTATATATTTATATATGTATATATATATATTATATAATATAATATATATATATAATATATATTAATAGATATATATATATATATTATATATATATATATATATATATTATATATATATTAATATATTAATATATGTATATATAATATTATAATATATATAATATATAATATATTATATATATATATATTATATAAATATATATATATTATATATATATATATATATAATATATATATATATATATATATATTATAGTTTTTAATAAGTGCCGAGACCTCGTATAATTCGTGATCGTGTGTGTGTGACACTAGTTTGACCGATTGCAGGTGCTTGCGCCACCCAAAATCCGTGTACAATAATCAGACCGTAGGCAAAGTTTATATTAATTTCATCAAATAAGCCCTCACCGTTATACCTGCATTACACTTATAATAATAGTAGTTTATAGAACTCTCTCTCTCTCTCTTCTCCGTCTTTCTCTCTCTCTCTCTCTCTCTCTCTCTCTCTCTCTCTCTCTCTTTTCTCTCTCTCTCTCTATATTAAGATATATATATATATTATATTATATATATATTATATATTATAACCTATATATATATATATATTATATATTAATACTATACAATTTATATATATATATAATATTATATATATATATATATATATATATATTATAATCTATATATATATATATATATATATATATATGATATATATATATATATATATATATTTAATTTATATATAATATATATATATATTATATATATTTAATTAATATATTATATATTAATAATATTATATATATTATATTCTATTATATATATATATAATATCATATATATATATAATATTATATCTTTAAAATTATATCAATATGGTCAGTGTGGTGTTTCCTGGTGTTTTATATAATATATATATATATACTAATATATATATTATATAATATAGTAATATATATATATAATATAGTATATATATATATAAATAGTATACATACAATTTATATATATATATATATTATATATATATATACTTATATAATAATATATATATATATATAATTATATACTATATATATATATATATTATATATATTATATACATATGATATATATATTATATATATATATATAGATATATAATTATATATAAAATTTATATTATAATATATATATATATATAGTATAATATAATACATATATAATAATATATATATTATATATATAATTTAGTATAAATATATATATAATAGTAATATATATCAATATAATATATCAATATATAATTATATTAATTATATATATATATATATATATATATTATATATATATATATATATATATATATATATATATATTATATATATAATATATATTTCTGTGTGTGTTGTCTATGTCAGTGTCTGATGTTTCTGTGCGTGTGTCATGTGTCGTCTGGGATTTTGGATAGCATCTTTTACGGTGAGGAGATTGTACTTTTCGATCCAAGGTTTCTTTTTTATTAGAAATTTTTACTGTGCGTGTTTAGAGTATGGTGTAGTTTGTGTATGCGGAGTTTACTTTATAGGTCATCTGTGAATGGCTGTATTATAATGATGGAGGTTTTTGGAGGTTAGGTGGGGAGAATGTTGTAAATATTTTGAGTAGTGTTTCTCAGTGGGTGTTCATCCATTCCCTTGGTGCAGAGTCCGCTTGAATGTTTAAAGAAGTTGGTGATCTAATAATACGTAAGAGAAGAATTTGCTCTACATTTGAAAAAAAATGTGTTTTTTAGTTGGGAGTATTTTTTCAGATTGCAAGTGAAGATATGTGTGGTTGGAAGGAGTCTGTTCCATATTGCTATAAATATAAAATTATTATTATATATATATAAATATACTATATATATACTATATATTTATAAATATATATATATAAATATATACTATATATATATATATATATATATATATACTACTATATATATATATATATATATACGTACATTCTCACGGGCCGGGCCTTTTTCAAAAGGAGAGGGCAAGAAAAAAAAACAAAACACAAAAAACTAAAGGAAATAAACCGACCCAATCCATTACCTAACGCAATTTCCTCAGGTGGACGCAGACGTGGGACTTAAAGAGAGGAAGGTTGAATACTGCATGGAAAATAACGAAAGGTAATAGTTCACAAAACAGGTGGGGCTGGAAAGAAGGAGGCACCAACAAGTGCTTCTTAAGTCTCTATAATCACATAATATTTATGGGTGCAGTAAGAGCCTCTTGTGTTACGAGGCAACGCCAGTGGTAGAGAATGAGAGTCAACTCTTCGAGCAACCCTACCGTTGGAATACCTATAGAAAACTGATAGGGCTCCAATGTCACGCCGCAGAGAAAGGGGATCAAGGGAGTCAGAGAGTATGAGACAATATATATATATATAATTATATATATATAATATATACTATATATATATATATATATGGAAACAGTATATAGATTATTATATATTATATATAATATATATAATATATAGTGTATATATATATATATATATTATATATATAGCGTATATATAATATAATATATATACTATATATAATATTATATATTAAAATATAGTTACTATATATATATATATATATATATATATATATATACTATATATATTAAACACATATCTATATAAATTATGATATAAAATATATATATAATATAATATATATATATATATATATATATATATATATATATATTATATAATATATTATATATTATATATATATATATATATATATAGCCTCAACCCTATCCAAAAGGAGGGTGGAACAGGACCCACCCCAAATGCGAGAACAGTATTCCATACTTGGGCGAATAAAACCTTTATATAACTGTAGTTAGTAACTGAGCTGAATAAAAAACAATTCCCGCAATCTGAACAGAACTCCCAGCTTGATTGAGGCCATTTTAGCAACCGTTGTGATATGAGGTCTCTTAGACAATTCACCATTTATGTTCACCCCAAGAATGTTAATGTTGTTTACAATTGAGGCATTAGAACAGTCGAATGGGATAGGAAAGTTGGGATGTGTTTTAGAGAGGGAGAAATGAACGAATAGAGTTTTTAAAGAGATGAGCTCCTAAAGGCAGAGAGATAAGAAATCAGTGAGATAGGAAAGAATGTCACCAGCTGATCTCGATCGTCGAAATTCATATTGATGATCTGAATGAAGACATATCTAATTCATCCTAATTTTATATTTATATAATAAAAGAGGAACCAATTTAAGATGTCCCTCTACCAGAAGCTGTACAAGATTCCAGTCACCAAATTATCATAATCTTTCTGAAAATTTTTCAGTTTGAAACCAATTCACTTCTGTAAGTGCCGCCTCTCACCAGCGTAAGTATTTACAAAACTTCACAAGAATATAATGAAGGTATATCATATTACAGTTATTTTCATTAGGCAAAGAAGAGTTCAACCGAGAGACTACTTCTTTAGGCGAACCGATGTCATTTTTTGTTTTAATAAACTTGCCTTTTTTAGCTATTTTATTTTAACAATTTTAAAACTGTTCCAAAACTACAGAAACCATATCATGTTTTTATAGAAATGGCAAAATGTTCTAAACATGTCCAAAACATGTCTTAAGCCCTATAAACCTTTAAAATCCCATTATATAATCATAGAAATGGAACAGGATATGTTCTTTTTCTCCTAATGCACACCACACCTCTCACTTTCTCCGCGAAACTATTCCTCCTCGCGGAGCTGGAAACCAAGGTATAAATAGATTTATTTTAATAACGTTAATAAAGTGTTATTTAATGTGTAAATAGTAGGGTACTGTAATAATATTCAAAAAGTGCCGTAATTAAAAGTGATTATGTAGTTATAAACATAGAATACGAATATTATTACCCATGTAGTGTGTACGATTTCCA
>JABUQX010001731.1:0-5000 GCA_015478945.1 Trachelipus rathkii | reverse complement strand
ATATACGGATATACAGGGTTCACCTGAAATTTTGAATTTGATTCCCTGACTTTCCCTGACTTCCCTACCGAATTCACAATTGTTTCACCTGACCAGCGTGTTCGTTACTTTTGGCATATAAAAATATCTATTAATCATTATTGCAGCCTATTTACTCAGTTCATTACATTAAATTATTAAAAAAAATTACTGTAAATTTTAACATCCATCATGGATGAAATTTGAAAAAAATATTTTTATTTTTAGTAACATCAAGATACTACTTATTCATGCCGTCCTAACGCACTTCCTTTTTTATTTTTTTCCAAAGTAAAGTTTTTCTTGAACTAAAAGAATAAATTAAAAGCTTACATTAATGGACTAGTGACTAACGTCCACTGTGATCACAAAAGTTCTAAATGGGAGATTTAGGTTACTTTTTCTTCTCAAGCCATCTGACATTTGATTTTATCAGCGTCTTCTCTGTTCAAAGCTTTCCATTTTGACATCTTTCTCTGGCTTCTTCAAGTTTATAGATCTGTATGAAAATTTTCTTTTTTTCAACCTTTTTATTCTCTTCTTCTTCTTGGTTCTGTTTTGACTCTTTGAGATGTTCTTCATATCTCCTATGGGCAGCTCTTACATTTGTCAACATTTATTGAGTGATGGGAACTTTATGAATACTTTCATGAGATCTTATAGCATTGTCCACTGTTCTTTGAGAAATCAGACTATATTCTTTCAGATTCTCCACTAAAATTGCTTAATTTATAGAAAACCCTCCTTCCACTGTCGCATTTCCATGCGAAAATATCAGTCCTAATTTAATAATTTGCCACAATTCCACATAACATTGATTCCTAGGTACTATAGAAGAAAAAAACTAATCATGTCTCTTAGAAAGACCATCACCATCCAAAAATATTTTGAATTTTAATTCAAGGGTAGAATGAGCTTCACTGCAAAGTAGAGTGTATGGTGCTTTTGCTTTCTAGAAATATAGGGAGCAGGTCCATAGTTAATCACATATTTACATTTCATCGGCCCCATTTTAAAATTTGAAGCTACCGCACTATCTGGAAACATTAATTTAAATGTTTCCCCTATATCTGCACACGAGTTTAAAGAAATTGTTATCATCCACCACCTTTAATGCCCATACTATTTCAGATCCTGTAACATCATCTTTAGTGCAAAAAGATGAAACTGATTGATAAACTGATTTTGGTTGGTTATTAATAGAACACTCAGGGTCATTTAGCCAATCGGTTTGAGTATGATTAGAAGTTGATGGAATGGCTTAAATTATTTTCAGTGCACACACTTTCCCTAATATTTTGTATTATTAGAACACGTAATGAAAAAGTTTTTCAATGATGTTGGTCCTGCTGAGTTTTGATTAAATTCAATTGAGTTTCAATTCTTGAATGTGAAACTTCGGCTTTGGCGTCCCATTTTAGATAGATCAAAGTTCTTTTTTACATACTTTAACAGTATGCTTGGAACTATCAGTCCTTTACCCACCAACCTGATAACTGTGGGTTCATTTGGATGTCCAACCACTGGCGTTAAAGTTAGCTTTTTTGTTTGAAATCATTTTTAAATAAAAATAAATACCTTCAACTACAAAAAAAATCCAAAATCATTTCGTCAAACCTCAAAAAAAACAAAAAAACACCTAAAAAGTATAAATCTCTAAAAAAAAAAGAAAAAGATAAAACAGATTAAGTCATAAGTCATACAGTCTAAAACACATCCATACACCAATCACCTTCAATCAAAAGGATGAATTTGGAACAACCTCTACGAACAGAATAGGAAGAAAAGTAGGTAATAGTGAACTAAAAATAGAAAGAAACAGGATAGAAGTATAGTTTTATGGAATGTCATTCCTCCCGCTGCAATTCTTTTCCATTCCACTTTATCAAATACAATCTCTCTATTCCACAATTATAGCCAGTAAGGAAAACATATTATATCAAAAATATGCCAAACTTGGTCGGCATGGAATCATTCTTCTATGTTTTGAAATTTTAAAATTTTCCGGACTTTTTTGGAATTTTCCTGACTTTCAGTAACTTTCAAGCATATCTTAAAACGGTTCCCTGACTTCCCTGACCAAATTTTTTTTTTTTCCCTGACTTTCCCTGACCTTCCCTGACTTTCCAGAAAGTGTGAACCCTGATATACCACCCGCCCTTCAGCGTCCTAGAGCGAAGCAGCGTTTTTTTTTTTTTTTTTTTTTTTTTTTTTTTTTTTTTTTTTTTTTTTTTTTTTTTTTTTAATTCACCCACAAGCCCCTTTAATTTTTGTATAAGGTTACCCTCCCCTTTTCCCATCACAACCCCTTGGGCTATCTGGTGCCTCTTCCCGCACGGGTTTTCAGTCACCCCACACTTCCTCCCGTGGATGAGGGTACAGTTGAAAAACCGGTCATTTATGCTCACCTCTGACCGGGCCGCCAATTGTAGGGAACCTGAGCCTTGGCTAACCACTGATGAGGCTGTTCTGCACTTTGGTGTAAATTCTCGGACTTTACGCGAAGACATTAGGTGCCGTGTGGTACACGGGTGGGAACCCCACGTAAAGGTTTGGGGGGATCTTCCGAGGCCACATCCACAGCCACCCTACGGGGTGGGGTCCGGGGTGGTTGTGGTGGTCTCTGGACTGTGACCTCTGCCTGTGGAGAAGGAAGGATTACCCTCTCTATGAAACATACGCCTTTCCAGCCCATCCTGTTATTTGCTTTTATGTCTCATTGCTTTAATTGCTAAAAGTTGCTCATTCATGGTGACGAAGCTTGTGGTTAAATCTTATATGGAAAAAAGTCCTTAAATAGAAAAAACTTCTTAAAATAAAAGGTGAGCAGAAACCATCCTGCGCAGCTTCCCAGCTTGGCCTACCACGGTCCCCCCTACTCTTCTAGACCCTGGTACCTATACTTTTGCTTCTTCTTCTACTACATACACCTGAGGGTCTTTCCCGCGCAAAATTTCATCGATTCGGTCGAACAAGCAAAACAACCTCCAAGGTGGCCCCACGGCCGCGGGCCATCGCGTAAAGGTGCCCCTCCCGTAAGAGTCGGTACTCATTCGTTTACGTCATTGCTGCACCGCCCTCCAGGATGTCAGCCAGACATGTCATTTCCCCGATGTATTAGCATATTGCGATCCACTAACCTCCCCAAAACTCTTACTGAGCACAGAACCATTCCTCTCAGTAGGGCACTCGAAAAAGCCCTAGGAGTTGAAGACCCTCCAGTCACATTGATGAGGAATGGGTCCATTCTCGTAAAAGCTGCTAACCGAAATCAAAGTTCCATTCTGTCATCCTTAATGTCTCTTGGAGATGTTCCTATTATTTCTACTCCTGATGACATAAGAAACACATCTAAAGGCACTATTTATTGCCCTCGTCAGAGAGACGAAGACACAGCTTGTCATTTTGGAAGAACTCCAACAGAGAAGATTTTCCGTCACAAACATTTATAGATTTCCCCCTCGCCGGGAAACTCCTGACAAACCAAACCCCCGTTTTACTACTGACCTTTAACACCACTTTCCACCTACAAAGGTAAAAATCAGGGGTTCGAAAATTACAGTTTCGCTATCGTTTTTCCCTCGACCAGAACGTTGCTCAAATGTCAACGGTTTTTGGTCATCCCCGAAAATACTGTAGGGGACAGGACCGACATATGCCCAATCTGCGGCCGAATTATTTCACACTCCATTGTGAAATACCCCTAACTGCAGAATACCTGTACAGGACCGGCCCACAGTGCTTCCCTCTTTCAAATGCCGCTTACCCTGTTTTTGAACAGGAGGTTTTTTAGAGCTATGTAGCTATAAAAACATAAATTGAGCAGGAAAGATGCTATACGCCAGCTCAACGAAAAATATCAGACAAATCAAAATCAAACTTTACGCCACAATTACAACTACCCCCACGCCTTCACGTGTTAATCCGCCAACACAACCCCTATCCTAATAGAACTCCTCTTTTAAATTCCGTTGAAACTCAGGCATAGTACTGCAACCAGTCCTACCTGTACTGCCACACTACCACATTCTACCAAAGAGCACAAAGAAGAGCCCTTGATCTCATCTCCTCCCGTCCAAAGAGCCACAAACAAGCTATCCCCTGAGCATTAACTCTCAACAAGCTACCAATGGAAACTAAGCTAGCTCATCCAATACAATTTGGAAAACATTACCTGGCCAAAGACACCCTGTCCATACTCACCAAACTTGGTTTCAACGTCAAAACTTATGCAAGAAGGACGGTCTCTTTGTCCCTTAAATCCCTTCCACTATTACTAAAACCCCTAGTTAAAGATGTCCTTAAAAACACACAGAAAAAGAATAGTCGCCAATTTTAAAAGATTATTACGCGTAAAATATAGAGAAACCGAATTCTTAATACAATAACACAGTAACGCCGCAGATTGTAAAAAACGCAACTTCAGACCAGAGACGTGGCCCATAAGTCTAACTTCTGAGACACATGCCAGGCTTTAAATAGACTGTGGCCCAAGTAATCCCAACTAATGAAACAACATCAACACACCAATCATCTAATGTCTACAAGAACAGTTTTAGTTCCCTGCTGATTCTCCTATAATTCCTTTTCTCCTCGCGAGTTTCTTAAATCCAGCCCCTCTCTAAGATTCTATAAACCCTAGAAGATGAATTGATACAGCTCCCACAATGGAGCTTGAATGCGACGACACCATTCCTCTTTCTAATGCTTCCTCACTTCCGAGAAAAGGTGAATGGAAAAACAACTGTTTCCAAATCACGTAACGTCGCAAAAAGCTCTGTATGCTTTGCGTTCTAAACGTTTTCTGGGTGCTGATGGAGGGCATGAAAAGAATGGACTCCCGAAGTCCCCCATTCTCCGCAAATCCAAACAACCCAATTCCCCAAAATCACTCCGCATGAACGAAGTACTGGAAAATTCTCCAGAATAGACCCCTTTGCCAAATTCATTCGAATCCCATAAATTGGAAATCCGATGTCGTA
>JABUQX010001730.1:10000-26337 GCA_015478945.1 Trachelipus rathkii | reverse complement strand
TTTTAAGCTCATAATTTAGAGTATATTATTCTAGAAATTATATTTATATTAATATAGATATATAGTATAATATAATAATATATATATATATATATAATAATATAGTCAATATATATATAAATATTAAAATGAAAATAAAATTTCAGTTTAAGCATAAATCTGACTGCACTAATGATTAATTCTTCAAAATAAAATTAAAATAAAAGAATTTAAATATTATATAATATAAATATATATATATATATGATATAAATTTATATATTATATATAATAAAAATATTAATATATATAATATAATAGTCAAGTTAGTTGTAAGATTTTATACATTATCATTTTATAAACTTTTATATATAAATTATAATAGTTATATATATATAATATATTATATAATATATATATATATATTATAATATATATATATATATAGATGATCAATCTAGATTGTTAAGTCTACGGCATCAACAATCCATATAGGTCTCTTTTTAGATCCTAACTAATCAGTTGTTTTAGTATACAGTGAATCTGTTATACTAACATTATAACTCGCTAGCAGGGACTAAACAAACCAAACTTTGATTGATGCGTAAATCTACGCCATGATGGGATTACATTGCCCGAACCTGGACCTAAACCTAGATGATTGGATATATATATATATATAGATATTATATATATAAATATATAATAATATATATATAATTATATATGCATAATATAAATATATTATATAGGTGGGACTTTGAATAAAAATATGTTGATTTAATTTATTTTGATTTTTAAAGCAAATTATTTTAATTCATAAATTGGTAAATAATCCTAATTATTATTTAGTATAAGTTATTAATTATGTATACAGTAAATATGCAGTATAATTTGTATTTTATTATAAATGATTTGAAACTAAATTGAAAATTATTATGTATATAGATGCAATATACTTATCATTAATCAGGTGAATAATAGAATAATTTAATTTTAGAGAAAACATATTGATAAAATCAATTTTTTATATAAAAAAAAAATGTAAAAGAAAATCAGGTCATTTAAATCATTTTTTTCCATGTAAACCATATATATATATTTAAATAAATAATATAATATATATATTATTATTATATTTAATTATATATTAAAATATTATATATATATATATAATACTATATAATATATATATATATATTATATATATATAATCAAAAAAATTCTAAAGAAAAGTGAAGTTAAGTTAGGTTTTTTATAAATTGTTAGTGGCAAGCTTCTCATAAATTCCAAAATGTTAACTGAAGATTTCTTAAAATTATTAAACTTAACTTTTTCTGAAACTTAGAAATTTTTTTGAACTTAAGAAAATTTTTGTCCAAAAATGTTGGGTCGCCTGTCTAACAGCTTACCATAATTATAAAATATAATATATACTATATAAATATAATATATAATTATATATATATATAAAACTATCATATTATAATTATGGAACAATATTCTAAGTTGGATTTAGAGAGAAGCGGATTTATAAAAGTGTTGTAAGAGGTTTCTAAGGTTTGTTTGCTCCCCAGTAAAATGATAAATGTATAATTTCAGTGGAGCTGAATTATATATATAGATATTTATTAATAATATATATATAATATAAATATACTATGACCTTAGGTTTTTGTGGTCACGCATTCTATCTTATTTTTCTATGAATACATATTGATTTTTTTTTTACTTGGAAATAAAATATAAATATTGTGAAGCTTTAAAAATGTTGTAATATATATATAATAATATATGTGGTGTAACTTAGGTCTAAGCTATATGAGGATTTGTTTCATTAATTATATTAATGATGCTATTCCTTACAAACTGCAGGGAACAGTTTTTCAAACTTTTGTCCCCCAAAGATCCCCCTCGCTATGCAGATGGTGGCAACTAAAAAAAATTCAAGTAATATAACTAGTACTAAAACGTATAAATTTTTAAAGGTGCATATGCATTTCTTTTGGCAAATAACCCCTTGAAAGTATCGATTTAATAAGAAAATGATCTCTTGCATAGCAAAAATCCCCAAGGTAAATATAATATACTAATATATAATATAATAATATATATATATATATATATATATAATTAATATATATATTAATAATATAATATATATATATATAGATATATATATAAATAATATATATATATATTGTTAGATACTGTACGTGATTTTTTTCCTGAAAATTTCTAATAGAAAAGCAGTTTAAGCAAGCATTCGTTAGTGACACAGCTTCTGGAATTAATGCAAAAGCTGCCACGAAATTCTTAAAAACAAAAGCTTCTTTCTGAACTTAGAAAGTTTTTTGAACTTAGAAATTTTTCAGAAACAAGTCACAGTACAGTATCTACAAATAGCTATATATAAGTACTATATTATATATATAAAGATATATAATAATATATTAATAATATATTATATATATATATATATATATATAATATTATACTTATATAAGGTATATATTGTAATATAAATATATAAAAGGTTTTAGATTGGGGCCCCGTATAGAGTTGCTACATAAAATTTTTTGAATTCCTGCGATCGAAACGTTTTTCTTGGAAAAATTTTTAGATAACTTTTTTTAGATAATTCCAAAAATAAATACAACCTTACATTGCAAATTTACACATGTTACCCATAAAGTTTTCTTTATATTAAATATTTTAAGGTAACTTTAAAAAAAATTGTTTAAACTTAAAAAAATTAAATTATTTCACCGCAGTACTCAGGTGAAGAGGGCAGAGCCCGCTGTAAGATTACCCTTAATGTGCCATGCATTTTTTAATAAATTGAGTTGTACTAATTTAAAGATATCTGGATATATTAGGGAATGTGAGAATTGTCAGTTTTTAGTACATTACAGTAAGAAGATTCCATAAATTGTTAATAGACTTTTAAAAAATTGCTACATCATAAACTTTTATCGCATTTCTTTATCTCATTTTCCTGCGTTAAAATGTTTGCAGATTTCAAAAATGTATTTTTATGTAGCTTTCAGTTTTTTTAGATACAGGGGGCCCCTAATCTAATATAAATGTATATAGAATATATAATATATCATATATATATATATATATATATATATATTCATATATATTAATAATATAGATAGAGTAAGAGAGGAGAGAGGTAGGTCTACTTTTCTAGCACCAAGAAACTAGGAAAGCATCATTTTCTTTGCACAAACGTCAGTTATATAACATTATACTAGCTGCATTAATAGATGCTGATAAAATAATTTTAATTAAACGATTAAATTTAAATTAAAAAATAAGACAAATGTAACAATACATAATCAACTTTCTGAACTTCTCAACATGTTAGTCTAAGAAATAAGATAATATGCTTTAATTTTGACTTGGTTCATAAACTGCGATACTTTATCTATATATAAATATATTATATATATATATTATATATATAATAATAGTAATATATATTATATAATATATATAATATTAGTATATACTATAACTATATATGGGACAATACTTACATGCCACATGAATGGGAGGTTGAATACAAAATATTTTTTGCAGGTGCCACTGATACATGTTGTTGCACTACTCCACGACCCCTCTATTAATTTTAATTAATTTTTTAAATTGAAATTGAAATATAACTTTACATCACTTGACACATTAAAAATTGATACAGGTTTGGAAAGTATGACTATACACTTAAACTTTACGTTTGATATACAGTACATTTACTAATTTGCCTTAACATAATAGCCATTAATGTAACTCAATACATAAAATGATTATTTAAATAAGAAACCCTGCATTAAACAGTTCTACCAACTGGTATCTTCTAAATTTGGTGTTTAAACTTAAAAAATACAATATTTAAAAAGCTAGTTTGTTTATGCACTCGATGTTTCACAAATTCATTAACAAAAGCAACTTACTGACGTAACTAAGTCACTATATACTATATTATATATTATATATAATATATATATAAATAAATATATATATATAAATAAAATATATAATAAATATAATATATATTATATAATTATATATATATATATAATTATAAATAATATATTAATATATAATATATATAAATAATAGATATATAATATATATATAATATATAATAAAATATATAACATTCCCGCTTTATTATATATAAATAATATAATAATAATGGAAAGCTGTTTTATTAGTACGGTTAATTTAACTGCTTTATAAAGAGCCTGTAAGACTTGTGTAATTTAGATGAAGTGTATAATTTGATTGTGTACACAACAGTATTGAATGCAGTTCTTATGCGATATCCAAATACTGTATGTAAGGCAAACAATGTTTTGGGAAAGGAATTATAGTAATTGGTAATAAAAGTTTTTATTAAATCCTTGGTTTGCATTGCAGAGAAATGCTACTTAAAATTGTGTAAATGCATTAAAAAATAGCTTTATATGATTTCATTTTGTCTATATATATATATATATATAAATTAATATATAATATAATATATAATATATAATATAGTAATATTATTATATAATGGTAATTAGATTAAATTGTCATTAGAAATTTATATATTAGATTAAAACTGCTTTAAAAGACTCACTGAATAATTCATAACATTTTGTCAATGCGGAATTCTTACTATAACATCAGCCAGCTTTTCAAGCGCTTAAAATGTTTGAATAATGTGTAGTATATAAAAAATTTAATAGCCTGAAGTTGTTCCTAATAATTATGTCGGAACAATTATTGATTTTCAGTATTTTGGTCGGCATACATTCATTATAATTTCCTAAATATAGTATTCTTAAATGTATATTTTAGGCATAATTTAGTTTTATCTACCGGATCATTTTGATCTTAGTGCCTTAACAGTCAATATTGCGAACTGAAACTTATAACCGTGACTTAGTTGGGCTGTGTAATCATGTAACACTTACAGACCTAATGCAGGTTAAAGAGTTTTGTTTATTGTGTTATATAAGTAGTTAAAGATATATATTAAAATATCTTTGCTATTATTCTTTATTTATTACTGAAAATGTATATATTTGAAATTTAAAAGAAATATATAATATATAAGAACACTATGCCATGATGAGTCGAATGACTAGAGTACTGATGAGTACACTAGTGAGTAGATCATAAGAATCCTGGCAGAAAGTAAATTTTGCTAATATATAGTATATATATATATATACTATATATAGTAATATCTATAATAATATAATATATATAACTATATAAATATTCTATTGTCTGTAGGTAAGGGATTTATCTAAATTTGAATAAGTGGGGTAGGTTAAAGGGGACAGTTAATGCAGGAAAAAACATAGGATGGGAAATTCTGCAATGTGGTGGAGCACTATTCAAACAGCTGCTTGTATGATATGACTAAATGATTTGATTATCTAAAGGTTGATAGAGAAGTTTAGGAATCGAAGCATTTCCTGAAAGACAAGAGGTTTATCTTGAGAGGTAGACAAATTAGTTACCAGCTAGGTACAATCTGTATGCCAAGCTTAAGGTTTCATAGAATGAGCTAAATGGTTTAGTGGTATTCGGGCAAAGTAGACAAGTGGGTGTCATTGATGTAGCAAGTTGACAATTTAGTAAATGCCATGGTGTGTGTGTTAGTGGCTCTCAAATAATTCGCTTAGAAAGATGTAAGTATACTTACCACGTTCCCTAAAATGCATATGGCGAGTTGGGCTTAATGTTATATAGTCTTTTTATAATTCAAGAATTCAAATTTCATGTTTGATAGCTAGCTACTTTTACCTAATTGTATTACTTAATTTTTTCCATTAGGTACAACCTTAATGGAAGCTAATTAGTTTTCCCCACCAAGCCCATTTTAAATACCTTGCGATGGACCAGCAGATAGTAAATACCGAAGTGAAATAGAATGTTTCTCACCCAAGCATTTATAACTAAAATTATATTGAGAATTTCTCTGAATATTAGAATTTCTCTGAAAGTCGGGACAGCATTTGCAGAATTTTTGTTTTTTCCTGGAAGAAAAAAAACTAAGTTCATTTTACACAACTAATTCTAAACCCTTTGTCATTTAGGCGTTTGTTGGCACAAATGATGGTTAGTTTGAATGCCACAACGTATTTATATTTATCTCACCTTGCTTAAAGCCTAGTCTCTCTGTATTGTACCATCTTTTCAGTCATATCACCATTACCAGTTTTCTTTATCCTCAGCACTTCGTTCCACCTATTCATAGGCTTAAATACTCTACTCCTGTAATCACAGCCGCGTGTCCCGGCGCGACCAGCAGTGTATGTCTCTCGTGCTACAAATGCTATCTGAAAGTCAGCTTAAGAGTAAGTGACAAATCTGCCAGGCTTAAACCATTCTCTTGTCAAACTCATTTTCCCATAATGGACTTAGGTGCTCCAACCTGTACTAGAAATCTAAGGCATGCATGAGCATTTTTAGGGTACAAATAAGTGATAAGACTAATCTAGCTACCAATGTCCATAGTCTCCTTTTGACAGAACGTAGTGTGTGGAAATTTTCCCTTATAAGTATAAATATATAATAATAATAATATATATAGTATATATTTATGTAATATAAACTATAATAATATATATATACCACCTTTTTTACCCAAGACTGGGGGTAAGGTGCGTGAACTATTCAGGAAAAGAAAATAAATATATGATCTAAAGAAAGCCATGCCTAACCGCCATCCCTCTTACCTTAGGATGAACTCTTGTCCCAATCAGAAAATCCACCTAGAAGCTTCACGAGACCGCGCAGACTTTTCACTATGGCATAATCGTGCAGTGTAGGGTTCATCCATTTCCCAGGTGGGCCACAACAACCCCTCACAAACCCGCCATTCACTCCTTATGCACCTTCCGCCTTAATATTATATATATATACTATATATATATAATAAATAATATATATAATATATACTATATATATATATATATATATTATATATATTTATTTCAAGAACATTAAAATAACTTAAAAAAAGGTAAGGAAAGATTCATGATTTCTATCGTCGTATCGGTCACGTGACTCTGGCAGTCTACACACGCATTTTATCTACAACATGCGAGTAGCGATAAGAACCATCGAAAAGTTTGGAAAAAGAACCTCAGAAATGGGCAAGGGTGTCTTTTCAACATCGGTACTTGACGAAATTGAAAGCTGAACGTAACGTTGGTATTACATCGATATGTTGGCCTGGTGGAAATTCGAAACTAAAACAGATTCT
This sequence comes from Trachelipus rathkii, assembly GCA_015478945.1. Classification (NCBI taxonomy): domain Eukaryota; kingdom Metazoa; phylum Arthropoda; class Malacostraca; order Isopoda; family Trachelipodidae; genus Trachelipus; species Trachelipus rathkii. The sequence goes on along the minus strand of JABUQX010001730.1, from coordinate 19,082 downwards.
ATGTACAGACATTGACGCTCAGGGCCAGAGATCATCAAAGAACAGATCACAGGAACCTCCCCAAGCCGATTGTGCTTGTCTTATCGTATGCTGCAGGTACTGTGAGATTGTGAAGCTGGTACTGATCGAAGAACGGTCAGTTAGACCGTGAACACGTACCTTATTTCACTCTTGTGTCAACAACTATCGTTGCCGCGGTCACAAATGGACTCCACATAACTCCGCAAATTTGCAGGAAGATAGGTTATATGTAAATCAAACAGGAGTTAGGCTTTGATAAGAGGAAGGATATCAACCCTGCTGTCGTTCCCAGTCGTTCCAATACTCGGCTTCAATGGTGAAACAGTGTTGGAGAAGCTGACACATGACAGGTGAAGAAGAACAAGGTTGAGGAGTTTGGAGTTGAAGTTAACTGGAGCACAGAGATAACATTAACCCCAACCAGAACCTACAGACAAAGCCTCAGGCTTCCCCTGTACTATGTAAAATAACCTAAAACTTTAATTCAATAAACCATAATTTAGTTATTAATGCATTTAAACCGCAAAATTAATTAGATAACAATTTAAAGTAACGAAACGTAAGCGTCTTAATTATACTTAATAGTTTAAAAATAATAATTTTATACCAAAAATGCAGATCGAAATTGTTTTTCATGCATTATTATATATATAATATATATAATAATATATATATATAATAATAATAAAATATTAATATATATCTAATATATATATATATATTATATATATATATATATAAAATATTAAATATATATATTATAAATTTATATAATACTAATTTTTTCCCCCAAAGACTGGGGGTAAGGTGCGTGGACATGCTCGGAAAATAGAGTAGAAGAAATGACGAGTCGAAAAGAATTCGCCAGCCCTTACCGCCCCTCATACTATTAGTAAGAAGCTGCGCGCTCGGAAAATCCACTCTAGACTTCACGAAACTGCGACGGACCCTCACTAATGGCAATCGTCAATTATAGGGTTCATTCCCGGCCTCACAAAACCACAATTCTCTATTCTATATGCACCTTTGTTTCTCCGCCTTTAGTTTACTTGACTCAACAAACCGACGGTATTATACCTTTCACATGACCAAACCATCTAACTATTCATTTCTCTCATGATTATCCCAATTTCTCATCACTACAACTCTAAGGCGTTTATTCCCATTTTATCATTCTCCACGAGCTAACACACCTACTAATGAATTGACCCGCTCTGGAACACAATGTACTTTCAGATCTCATCCTGGGCTCATTCCCAGACGAGTCCTCGCAACTATACAATACACGGTACAACAATGCCTCAAGTTAAGACCCTAACGACTTGCAAGGACTTGTATTCCTTTCACACACCCAAAGATTTAATTGGCACCACCACCTCCTGCCATTCATCAACTTCTACAGACACATCATCACGTTCTTATCAGACATGATCCTAATATTTAAACTCGACAGATTGTTCAGTGCCACCATGCTTAACAATCTAAAACACAGAGACTGTCGCAAACTCACAACATAACTTACTCTTTATCTACGGTTTATCTTCTCGACCTCTTTATAGCAACCTACGAAATCTTACCAAATGCTCAAAAACTTCAGATTCACCACAAAAACAAAAAATTTTCCCCACATAATAGGAATGGCAAACCCATCATCCCATTCCCCATCTCTGACACGAATTGCACCATCTTAATTTTCATAATCCATCCATATACCAAATGAATTACCAAGGAGACTGTCCATCCCTTGCATTACCCTCGCGCTATTAGATATTACACGATCAAGTTCGACACATTTCCATTCTACAACATCTTCATACCTTAATATCATTTGATAACATCCAGAAGCCCATCCTAACACCTTGCCATAGAGCTCCTATTAACTATCATATGCCGGTTGCAGAATCCAATAAAACCTAAATAGCAGTTATATGCTCGCCTCATTTTCTCAATCATTGTTTAAATGTAAAGATTCTGATGCCCACATATCCTCTACCTCTCCTAAACGCACTTTGTTCGATAATCAAATCAGTCTTCAAAGTCACTCTAAACGCAAGGTAATTCGCCCTAATACATCTTCTATAAATCTTAACAGATGAAACTGTTGAAAAATATTCTCCTGTCCTAATCCTCTCAGGATAAAAACCAATACACTCTCATAAAAAGAGTTGTTCTAAGCTTCGTCTTGTAATTGAATCTCTCCTATCTGACATTTCACCAGAAATGTCATCTATACCTGCAGATTACTAATTCTTGCAACTTCTGTTCTAATCCCAGTACTTCCTTACTAATCGGCTCATCGCCCAAATCCAGGAATATAGGTCCCTACAATACCAATTTTATAGGATTTCACGTAGGTTGTAAATTTCGAGAATTTTAAATATTATAATATTTCAGAATTTTTTAATTTGGTTGCACAAACTTAGTCACGATCGTTTATTTTTTAGTAAACTTTCCATAGTTATTAGCATTCAATTTGTAAAATAAAATGTGATGGCTCATGACTAGTATCTTTAAGATTTTTAAGCAATTACCTTATTTTAATTCTCCATTATTTTACAGGATGTGTACAAAATCGGTGGTATTGGAACAGTCCCTGTTGGTCGTGTCGAAACTGGTATTCTTAAACCTGGTATGGTTGTAACTTTCGCTCCCACTGGTGTTACTACTGAAGTAAAATCTGTTGAAATGCACCACGAAGCCCTTACTGAAGCTGTTCCAGGAGACAATGTCGGTTTCAATGTTAAGAACGTAGCCGTTAAAGATCTTAAGAGAGGTTTTGTAGCTTCAGATTCTAAGAACGACCCAGCCAAAGAAGTTCAAGATTTCATCGCTCAGGTTATCGTGCTCAATCACCCTGGTCAGATCCAAGCTGGATATTCTCCTGTCTTAGATTGTCACACCGCACACATTGCCTGTAAATTTGCCGAACTCCAGACCAAAATTGACAGAAGAACCGGTAAGGAATTAGAAGCTGGTCCTAAATTCGTCAAATCTGGCGATTCTTGCATCGTAAAAATGGTTCCCAGCAAACCCATGTGTGTCGAATCATTCCAGAAATATCCACCTCTTGGGCGTTTTGCCGTCCGTGATATGAAACAAACCGTTGCCGTCGGTGTAATCAAAGACGTAACCAGAAAAGATGTTAGCGGAAAGACCACCAAAGCCGCTGAAAAGGCACTCAAGAAGAAATAACCCACAACCAGCATCTTATAGGCTAAATTATTATATAGTCTCTAAGATGTATGGTTTTTATACAATAAAAATTTATAATGGATTAAAATTTTTTAATATCCAAAAAAGTAATTTGTGATACTTTCTTACAGTTATTGTTTAGTTTTATTTAGCATTTTATTTTAACATGTGCCTTCGGTATTGTGAGTTTTCTTAATATACTATTTATGTAATGTGGTTTGTTTAGTATCCAACTTTTACGTAGTTATAGTTAAAAATAATTTTGATTTATAAATGTAATTGCAGAAAAATTTGTCTGCTTTCAATCTTTAAAAACAAAAAAATTCAAGTTTATTTTAATTTTTTAAGCGAACGAGGAAAAGGTTCAAATTTTATAAGGAGTAGAATGAAGTAAAGATTCTATGCTATGAAGTGCAACTAGGTAAACGTTCTCGGTTGTGTAGACCATTAAGTGCAATGGAAAAAAAGTGGCCAATTCAATCATTTAAAAAATGACTAAAGATTCTCGATTTTAAATTTAAAAGATGACAAATTCCCAACTGCTGCTCACATTTTTATTCTTTTCTGTTAAGTAGTTGCAACCATTTTCGATTAAATGTGGACTCCTTGTTCTAGCTATGGTAGGTGTATGTTAGGTAGAATAGGACATTCCAATTTCCTTTAGGAAGCAAAATGGTAGTTCTTTGAAAACTGATGTGTTTATGTGAACAGTGGATTGGCGAGACATGCAGGAACTTTAAATTTCTTAAACCGGAAATAGTTAAAATCAAATGAGCTTAGAGGCTGATTCATGGTGTTGAAATGGAAGTGATACGAAGTTTGGGGTTGGACGAGTGTTCTACTGCAAAAAGTAAGTTGAGCTATGCAACAGCACCCTGCAGATGATGGGCAGAATTGACTTATTGCAAGAGACCCTCTATCATATCGTACACCTTACGTGTGTTGAGCCATCTATATATCGAGTGATATCCCACGAATATTTATGTAAGTAGTTTTTTTATGATCAGGTGGAATATATACTGTAGGTCGGTGAATAGTGGTAGATTATAATTGGGGGTAGAACTAGAATCTGAGAAAAAATACTCTTCAATGCAATCTAGAAGACTACATTTATCAGAAGGTGGTAGATTGAGTCGAGGAGCTCGACGTTGTAAATCAAAACTTGAGAGTAGGCTCATATGGAATAGTTTTCGAATACTTAGCGCAACAGCAAAATTAAGATTTACCCAAAATAGCAATTAGAACAATACCACATGTTCCCAAATCTTTCCAAAAAATAGATTCGGGGTGGAACTAATCATTACGACAAAATAATTTCAAGGTTTGGATTGATCCCCTTTTTTTCACATATACCGAATAAAAGATACATAAAATGAATTTGAAATAAACGGACGGGCGATTCACACGTACATCTTTATCTTTAGAATCATTGCTTCACACATCTTTAAAAGAAATTACAATACAAGGCAATAATTGTTGAGGGGGGTTATAATATACTGGACAGAAAGTTGTATATCTAGGCAAACTTGAGAGGACAAGAAGAACGGAAGGTAAGGAATTACTTATTGCATAGAGTATAATATCGATTGCCCTTATTTTATTGAAGTTCTAAATAAAAATGGCTGTTTCCATAAAATAAGATATGGACATGTTTTGAGGGTACTATCTCCTAATAAAAATTGAAAGCCCGTACTATATCTTTAACTATTGCACAACAACAGGCGGTCGACCAAAAGCAAGCGCAAACATTGCCAAATTTTACTAAACCAACAGGCTGGCTGTTAGCATAAGCCGTTTTGTAGTCGCTGATGGTGCTTTTGAATCGACAAAATATATCGTGCTTATGCATGGATACTCTGAAAACTATATTTGAAACTCTTACTGCCAGCGTGGCTTGATGGAAAGGTGACGTAAACTTTACTATAAATAGTTTAGAGCAAAGTTTAAGTTATTGGCAGTGGGGAGCTAAGAGCCGATTGGTAGTTAAAAACTTTTTTTAAGATAGAGAACCGGCAGTTAACTTGATCCTCCTGTTTAATAACGGAAGCGAATCGTTAACCTAATTTTTTTAGGCAACGTTTGTTAAACAACAAAATATTTCTGGCAAAGTACATCATAAATATATAATATATATATATTATATTATATTATATAATATATAATAATATATATATTAGTATATAATATATAATATATATAGTAAAAATATATAAATATATATATTATATAAAATAATATATATTATATGATAATATATATATATATATATAGATATAATTATACCTTTCTGTTCTAACATCAGGGTGTTGAAAAATTTGTTGTTTTTTTAATAATGTGACTATATAGATACCCACAATGCAATTTCAGTGTAAAGGACATGATCAAAAGTTTTCGAAGATTTTTAAATAATTTAAAAATCACTTTTTTTGTAAAAATCGTTTAAAAAAATGAATATCGAAAAGTACGACACTTACAAGAAATAACCATTAGCATAGTTGGAATAGCGTATAAGCTTTATTATAAAAATGTAAAAAAATAAATAAATAATAAAAACATTTTTTTTCATAAATTAGAATCTCTGAAAGTACGACACTTACAGAAAACTAATTACTAGATCTTGAATCACTCAGTAAGTATAATACAATATGTACAATAAATAAAAAATAAAAAAAATTAGGAGGCCTCGGAGCCGACGGGACAGAGGGGGACGTTTTTCATACCCGTAGGAAACGTTTTCCATACCCACGCGACACCCAAATACCAAGAGCGGGGTCCGGAGACACTCCCGGAGGGGGAAAAAGTCCTACCGCCTGTCGCTTCCCCTGGAAGGCGAAGAACCCGATCTGCCATCTTATTGCTTAACCCTGTGGATATGTCTCTTTATTAGTTAAAAAAAAATTAAAAAGTACGGACCGTAAAACGTAACTGGTCCTATAGATTTTTGAATCATGGAAATTCAATGTTGGACATATAGCAGCAATATATAAAAAAAAAAAAAAAAAAAAATAAATTCAAGAACTGACCATTTGTGTAAAACAGAAAGGCTCGATATATAGTATATTATAAAGTAGTATATATAAGTATTATATATATGAGATATTAAATATATATAAATACTATATAATATATATATTATAAATAAATATATATCTATATATATAATATAAATAATAATATATATATATATGATATTATAATATATAAATTTATATAGTATATTATATTATAATATATCAAATATAGTATAGTAATATTCATATATGGCCAGCTATATCGAAGAGTCCAGCATGTACCTAGAAAACATAGACATCTAAGGAAAAAAATAACATTTTGATTCAGAAAGTATTTCATCGAGGAAACAAAAAAAAAATTATTTTTATTCTAAATTATCTAAATAACTAATGATTATAATATCTAACCTGGAATAGTGCACGCTCTGATTGAAACCTGCATTAGTGCTCGAGAGCGAAAAAGTTTCCAAATACCGTTTTTTTTACCTTTTGGAGAAAATATTTTTCTTGTACCCCTTTGGGGTGTTGAGCACGTGGGGGCGAGGGGATGAAGTCCCCCGGTCCCCCGTAGGTCCGAAACGCCGTACTGTCTATTCAACGTTCTTTGTTTACCGGCGTGGTATGTCGTCAGTAAGAAAAAAAAATTCAATGCGATTTGGCAGCACCTTTGCATGCTCAGTCGGAGTAGCGGCATCTTCGAATTGTCAAAAAACTAATATTTTCAACATTTTTAACAATTTAATTTTAAAAACAGTTATTTTTATTTTATTTCTTGTTTAATTTTCCCAGCGTGCGCATTTTTCTGATAATAAAATGAATATTTATTTTCGTGTAGCTGTATTAGTTTTTTAGTTACATTGCTGAGCTTCAGGATGCTGACGCTATATATATAATATATATGATTATATAATATAAATAAATATATATAGAAATATAATATATATTTAACTAAAGTGTACTATATATAATATAAGTAATATAAGAAATTATTAATTTTTTGTGGTCAGAATCACCACGGCCACAAAGGAACGGCCACACTGGCTTTGAATAATCTACTTTAAAGTGGGTCCTGGCTCTCGCTATGATATGTATACAAATTTGGATGGGAAAAGATGAAATGTCACAGAGTCAAATATAAATAAATAAGATGTAAAAAAAGTAGTGCCAGTTATATGAAATATATGATAAAATCTGAAACATGTGAAGCAAATCGGTGCTTGGAGAAAGAGAAAATATAGGTACTAAAAAAGTGGGAGGGAGCAGATAAGAAATATGGGAATAACCTTAGACAAGGTTTAGCATCATAGTGTAGGAAAATTGCATAGTCCAATTGAGGACAATCGATGAAGATATGGTGAACAGATTGAGGAGTATGGCGACGCAAAAATTTGCAGATGGGAGGAGGATCCAGTGATTACATGTATATTGGCTGTGAGGAAGCCTTGTCGGAGAGCAGGATACTAATCAGTTTGATGGGAGGTGACCATGCATGTCGTAATATGGCATCCGGAGGTACATAGAATATGGCTCGGAAAGAGGAGGCGGTTATGTCTTGTTCTCATCGGTCATTAAGTTTGTGCCAGTTACCTCTATACAGAGAGGGGTTCAACATAGTGTAATTTGTTTCTTACGATAGTGGTGCAGCTGAAGAAATTGTGCAGCAGATATTGGTTTTAGTATAGGGGGCTTTAAGCGCCTGGAGGGCGCTGAAGCGAATTGAATTAAATGAATGCATCAAGATTGCATGGTCTTGACTTAACGATCGAATAAATTCAGAGAGAGGGCAATCATATACATAAGTTTTGCCGTAAAATTTGAAGCATGGGCTGGAGAGGTTGTGGTGCATGGTAATCGAAAAAGTAAAGACGCTTCCAAAATTCTAGTTATAGACCTATCGCTAAATACTGGAGTAAATCCGCAGTGAATTGCAGATTGAGTCAAGAATGATGCCCTTAACAAAGCAGGGGGGTGGCTAGATTTGGAGAGAGCTAGGTCAGGGCAGATGTAGATGGTGGGAATAAGGGAATCAGCCAAGGTGGTGGTCCTTCATCAGTAAGACGGCAGAACTGTCTGCAATAGGGAATGTTGAGGATTAAGGATGTTCTGGATTCTGTGTTTTATCTGTACTGGCGTTGGCAAAATTCTGCAGTAAGAGGTGTTCTGAATTGTCATCTCGCAGAATCTGTGGTCAGAATGCAACAGTATTTTGATTATGAAAGCAAATATAACTTTGTGAACGAATAATGGTTTCCGTTTCGAAGAGAGAATGATATCACATCGGATTCAACTTTTCAAGGCTCACCCAGGGGGGAACGATCGGAAGGCTCATGTGTGGAGATACGGATCGCTCTGTTTGGATGGCACTCATATAGATAAGTTAGGTAAGTAGGGCGGGGAGGCCCCTGACCATATACTTGACCTGCCATAGTCCAACTCGATCGCGTTGGCCTATGTGGAGACGCAATGGGACGCGATCAAGCTACGCCCAAGATTTTTGAGGCGAGTGACGGTAAATAGGCAAGAACACTGCGATATGACCAAGTCTTTTTGCAGTGAGTTAATGTGTGGCGTAATTGAGTGTAGTCACTATAGAGGAGGCCTATAATTTGACTTGTAAATTACAGGAAATGGGTTAGATTTATATAGGTAGGTTCGCGGGAGGAAGGTGCCAGGTTCTTCGACTCCTTTTTTTCCGTAATAGTACTCTGTTGAGGTTTTTTGTGGTGAGAATGGGAGTTACCTACATGTGAAATTTCGTCAATAGCTAGTTGAAGTGCCGTTCAAGAAATGCAGCTGGTACCGGGCAATGATAGTGCGCCAGTCCATCAAAGAGAGAAGAAATTGACCGTCGCTGGGAT
>JABUQX010001729.1:37500-39115 GCA_015478945.1 Trachelipus rathkii | reverse complement strand
GTCAACGTAAGGGTTCATCCCTTGCCCAGGTGAGGGGCCACAACCATACCCCTCACATCCCCCGCCATTCACTCCTGTTATACCCCTTCTCGCCTCTACCAAAACTCACATTTCTTCTTCCTTCAAACTCATTTTACTGACTCAATCCACTTCTCTTCGGTTCTCCCAGCCGGTCGGTTGCCAACACACTCGCCACAATACATCTGCAACTAACGACACCATTCTTCCTTCAACAAACCATCTCAACGTACTTTCACATATTCTCTCATTTACCCCTTTCTTCCAACCACACAACTCTCTAATACGTTCATTCCATTTATCAATTCTTCTCACACCTCTAAGATTGTCCATTTGAACTTGAACTCTAGATCTATACTTCTTATTCCAGGGACCATAGTCTCACTACTATACAATAACCACCCGTAACTACAAACCTCATGTAAGACTCTAGACACTCAAGAACTTAGCCCTTTAACATTTTCACCAAAGATTTAATCTTACACCAGCCACCTTCCTGCCATTCACAGCTTCCCTACTACACTCTGCATCATCCTTTCCCTTCTCATTCCAACATATATCCTAAATATTTAAACTCGCATACTTGTTCCAGCTGCTCACCATCTACATAACTTCACACTGAGGACTGTCCTCACTCACAACCATAAACCTTACTCTTATCCACGTTTACTTTCAAGCCTCTCCTTTTACACACTCTGCCAAGTCTCTCTACCAATCCTCTCAAAACTCTCTTTCAGATTCGCCACACAAAACCAATATCCGCCATATATAGGGTAGGGCACCCTCCACTCATCGCCATTCTCCATCATCTCTAACACCATTCCTCCCATGCCCACCTCGAAAATTCTTTCATAACCCCATCCATATACAAATGAATAACCAAGGAGACATAACACAACCTGTCTCACTCCACTATTAATCCTAAAACACATCACCGTTGACCACCCATTTTTCTTACACACGAGTCACACATCATCATACATACTTGATTCCATCCAGAGCCTACCACCAACACCATATATCATTAACACCTGCCATAGAGATTCCCTATTAACCCTATCATACGCCTGTTGCAGATCCATAAAACCTAACTACAATTATATTCTTCTTCTCCCTCACTCTCCTCTCTCGTTCAATGTAAAGATTTGATCACACATCCTCTACCACTTCCCTAAACGCACCTTGTTCTTCACCAATCAGTTCCTTAGTTCACTCGACGCACTCTTTCACCAAAATACCAGCATATAATTTCTCTACAATACTCGATAAACTTATTCCCCTATAATTTCTACAGTTCCCCTTATCTCCCTTACCCTTATATAAAGGTACTTTTACTGCTCTCCTCCAATCCCTTGGAACTATACCCTCCAAAATCGGATTGTTACACAACTTCCAAATCCACTCAATCATCATCTCGCTTCCGCTCTTGGTCATTTCACGAGTAATTTCATCTATACCTGCAGATTTACCATTCCTCAACTTTCTCACTCTACCCATTACCTCCTCCTTACTAATAACCTCATCCCCAAAATACCTATTCCTTCTTACACCATCAAACCCACACACATTAATTATCACCTCTTCATTCCTGTTAATA
>JABUQX010001729.1:22500-27500 GCA_015478945.1 Trachelipus rathkii | reverse complement strand
ACGACGGTGTGGAAGGTGTTAAGGAAACGTTTACACATGCGTGCATACCGGTTGGAGTTTGTACATGCTTTAAAGCCCGACGACTATGCTCTACGGTTTACCTTTGCCTGTGCAGTGTTAGGTCGAGACGATGACCTTCTAGATCGTGTAGTGTTTAGCGATGAGTCCACCTTTCATCTCAGGGGTAAGGTGAATGCCCATAATTTTCGTATCTGGGGTCTGAAAATCCGCATGAACTTGTAGAACACGAACGTGATTCCCCAAAGGTTAACTTTTTCTGCGCCATATCCCGACGCCAGGTCTACAGACCTTTCTTTTTCGCAGAAGCAACCGTAACAGGGGTCGCCTATCTCAATATGTTACAACAATGGCTCTTTACATAATTATTAGAGGATGAAGCGGTAAACTTTATATGGCAGCAAGATGGAGCCCCTCCACATTGGAGTCACATAGTGCGACGTGGTTGAACCGACGTACTCCAGATTGTGGATTGGTTGTAATGGTCCAGACGACAGAGCTCTATATATCTGCAGAATTGAACACGCCTTTGCGTCCATTACGCCGGATCTGTTAACCAATGTTTGGGAGGAATTAGATTATCGGCTGGATGTGCCCCTTATAACGAAGGGGGCACATATTGAACATATGTAGGAAAAACTCTGTTCAATGACCTTCACTTTGGTGTATGATATGCTGTTGATATTGTATATTACGCTGTTATAATAAAGCATTGAAACTGGGACATTCTTTTACGGACACCAGAGTAGTATATTATTGTAAAAATAATAGGATATGTCAACTTAGAATTTTAATACAAATATGTATATTTTTTATAAATTACAACGCTTATGAGGCCTAGTTCTTATATTTTTCACTAGTCGCAAAAGAAGCATGTTCAAGTAACTAACGAAAGAAGTTAATGACTCATTGAACGGGCAACAGTCACTATCTCTTTTTTCTTCAGCGAATCAATAAGAAATGAGAATACAGCAAAAGAAAAACGTTAAACATTACTAAACGGGATAATAACCGTGTAAGAATAAACACATTTTTGAGCCATTGAGAGGAGCGTTTAGGAAATTTTGGAAAAAAAAAGTTTGTTATCGAAATCGAATCTAATACAATTTAAAATCTTATAAGAAAATATTTTATAAACTCGTAAATGAAGTTAACGGTTAACGGATGTAGGAAAAATTTTTAACTCGTTAATAGTCCGTTACTTCTTTTCGAAATTTAACGAAAGCGTTAAAGTATCTTAACGAAAAAATTAACGAGTTAATTAACGGATTAACGCGTTAAATGCCACCTTTGTATATATATTATTATATATATATAAATATATATTATATATATATATATATATATATATATAATATATATATATATATATATATATATATATATATATATATATATATATATATATATATATTATATTTATATATATATATATATAATAATATTACTTATATTGCTTTCGTCGCTGGCAAATAGACTCGTGACTCAGCTGAACCTTGAACGACTTGAGCGTGCTCGGAGAGAGTCACCATATACTGAGTTCCCAAAAGTTATCAAATTCTGAACTTTTGCCTATATATATATATATTATATATATATATATATTATATATATATATTATATATATTTATAATATATATATATATATATATATATATATATATATATATATATATATATATGCCAGTCTCCAGATTAGGGGCCCCCTGTATCTAAAAAACTACTATATCTACATAAAAACTGAATACATTTTTGAAATCGGCGAACATTTTAAAGGAGGAAATAAAAAATAATATTTTAATAAATATTAATTACATTCTTAAATAAAATTATTTAAAATAACATTTGACACCTGGCAAGAAAATTACCCATCAAAGTTTCGTTTTCTTTATATCTTTTCGATATTTGAAGGATAACTTTAAAATCATGATTTTCAGATATAATTATGATTTTCACATATAATTAACATAAAAATGAAGGTTTTTATATTTAAAAAAAAAAGAAAAAATATTTTATTAATTATTAATAAAGTAATTAAAATTATTAATAAATTAATTAAAATAATAAGCCTGAATAACATCTAAAATAATACGCCTGAATAACATCTTTCGCGTGGCATTGCGAGACTCTTCCTTATCCTCCTGGCAGCTAGGCGGAAAAAAAAAAGTTTTTTATTCGTTTTTGGCATTCTCCTATATATATATATATATATTATATATAATATATATATAATATATATATATATATATATATATATATATATATATATATATATATATATATATATATATATATATATATATATTAGGTTAGGTTGTTAGGTTACGTTATGTTATGTTAGGTTGTTACTTGGGTAACGTTTGATTAGGTTTGATTATGTTAGTTTAGGTTAGGTTAACTGATTTTACGTTTGGTTTCTTTAATCATTCACTTTTGACCACTCTCCTTCAATTGTATTTGTGTGTGCTCCTGTTTCAGTGTTTCAGAACTTTATAAAACTTTTCGAGGATTAACTGTCATGTGTTTATAGTTGCATGATTTTAGCTTTCCATAGCCTTTCCACTCATCTGTTATAATTGTTGTTTTTAGCTTTTTGTAGGTTTCTATTACTTTCATTATCATTTCACTGCTCCTGCTCATTACTGGTAATAAAAAATATTTACCTGATCCTCTTTCTATACCTCCTATGACCCACCGACTTTTCACCATTCGTACTCTAATTGGAACTTATCGCACAATATATCATTTATTATTATATACTTTTTTTCACACTTCATTTCATTTCTTTCTTCATTCTCCTACATTAAAATGTTCGCTGATTTCAAAAATGTATTCAGTTTTCAAGTAGCTATTGTAGATTTTAAGTTACAGGGGTCCCCTAATCTGGAGGCTGACCATATATATATATATATATATATATATATATATTATAATATATATATATATATATATATATATATAATATTATATATATTTATATATATTATTATATATATATTATATATAGAGAGAGGAGAGAGAGAGGAGAGAGAGAAGAGAGAGAGAGCACTAAATATTTCATACCTTTCTGGATATTAGTTTTCAGTTGAAAAATCGGTAACAAATCTGATAACAAAAACGTATGCAAAGTGAGTAATAAAATTTTTTTGGTAGCCTTACCGTGTGTTCCACGGCAAAACGAAGTGTCCCACGAATAGAAAAGGCTTACAACTAAAATATTGGCAATCTTTAAACTCGCTGTAATGAGATTAACAGTCTAACTTTGGGTACTTTCCACGAAAATCTTGAATTACATCCAGCTATAGTCTCGATAGGCCCATGTGGTTATATATATGGTTCAATCCCAATAGGAGACACTCTGTACAAATGAAAGAATAGTATGACAACATCAAGAAAATTCTGGATAGATTGCAATACCATCTTCATGGATGGTTAATTTGTATGGATTTGAAAATGATTATTTTTCTGCTGGGGCAGCAAGGAGGTTACACCACATTCCCTACATTAGAACACTGGGTGACAAAGACTTGGCCACCAAGAATCAGTTTGACGCCTGGTAACAAGAACATCAAGAATAAGCCTCTGGTTGATAGGAGTAAAATTGTATTTCCCACACTGACATAAAACTTGGGTTAATGAAGCAATTCGTCAAAGCTCTTGATCACACTGGAGAATGCTTCACATATATTTTTTCAATCTTTTCAAGCCTCAGTGCCGAGAAGAAAAAGGCAGGAATATTTGATGGCCCTGGAAGATTACTGCTGGTCCTTGATGAGAGACATTCCACAAGCTGAACATCGGAGATCGTCAAAGAAGAGGTCGTTTATTCAAATGTTAGATCACTATTGTCAATTTACCTTTTTGTACATATTTTCCTCAATTTCACATGTCAATTCTAAAATGGTAATAAGCATTCACTCACATTTATATGAATTCACTATCACAACTTTGTGCTACGGATCATTAAATGTATTTTTCATATATTATTGTTATTGTAATCTTACCCTTATATTCTTGGTCCTAAGTCTTTTCAGCTCTTCAAAAAATTATCATAAATTTGCTGTTTATTTGAAACTGCATTTGGTATCTCAAAGACCTGATGTGATAGGCAAAAACGGATGACAGATTTGGAATCAGCACCTCAGAATTACCTTAAAACCGTTGGAAAACCATATACCAAAATAATGTTGTTGACTAGTGTATGAGCGAATCTAAAACACGTGATGCAAGCAAACATCAATACTAATATTACGCGTATTATATTATTAAATTTTAGCAATTTCCGATCAATTATAAGTTTTTAACAAAATTAGAATAATTATTTATTAATTATTACTAATATTAATAATACTAATTATTATTAGTATTTTAATTAGTTCCAATAATTTCAATAATGCTTGACTCCAAAGTCTTTTAAATATATTGTTTCACGCATACGTTTTAAAAATATTTTTTTCCATATTTTGGATAAATTAAATTGTTTGACTATAATTAAGTAATTGCTGGATTAAATTAGTTGACATATACTTAAATTGGTTTAAAAATGTCAGCTGACATTTGCTTACATCCTAGCGTTCCACAAAAAATAAGAAACAAAGAAATTGGCTTGGATTTCATGAAGATGGACGTAAATCCAGATTCTCATAGAATTGTTCTCTTTTAGATTATAATATGTCCTGGAGATAATAATTAAACAGTATATATATATACATATATATATATATATATATATATATATATATAATATATATATATATATATAATATATATAATATATATATATATATATATATATATATATATATATATATATATATATATATATATATAACCCAACCCTAAAACCTGAAATAGAACAACTAATCAAACAACGCAACTCACTCAGAACAATAACACCCACATCACTCCAAACGACAACACATATTAACGCCCTAAACACCCAAATCATAAACTTAACAAACACACATTCTTCAAACAACTTC
>JABUQX010001729.1:0-12500 GCA_015478945.1 Trachelipus rathkii | reverse complement strand
TCTAAAAAAAATGATGAAGAATAATGAAAACGAAAATCGGCGGTCTCTTTAGGAAAAAAATTACAGCCTTTCAAAGTTGTTAAAAATCCCATAGGATTTTCTTATAAATAAAAAAAAATCACATGATATACTCTAAAAAAAATAATAATGAAGCATAAAAAAAACACGAAAATGATTTAAGTCTTTTGGAAAAAAAAGTTAAAACCTCTCAAAGTTTAAAATTTTCCCATAGACTTTCTTATAAAAAAAAAAAAAAAAAAATAGTGGGCCTCGTGCTCGTTTTAGGGCCATCCTAGTTCAGGTTATGATAAGATTTGTTAAGTCTACATAGATTTTCTTTGTGTATACCTAACAAAACTTATCATAACCTGAACTAGAGGGCATGAAATGAGACCTAACCTTGATGGAACAAAAATGAAAAGTCTATGGAAGTTTTAACAACTTTGAGAGGCTGTAACTTTTTTTTCCTAAAGAGAGCGACGATTTTCGTTTTCACTATTCTTCATTATTATATTTTTAGAGTATATCCTGTGATTTTCATAAAAATCGGGGGTTACAACCCTCTGTTAATAATAATAATAATAATAATAATAATAATAATAATAATAATAATAATAATAATAATAATAATAATAATAATAATAATAATAATAATAATAATAATAATTAATAATAATAATAATTGAACACCATTGTATTTTAATGTATATAATGTAACTGTAATCACATTACTTTAAATTATGCACGTTTAATTAACTGTAAAATGTAAATCAAGTGCAAATATGCGATACAAATTTTGTATTCACTCGCCGCTATAGACAAATTTGCGAATGACGCTAAAACTGTAATTCTTTTATTTTTAAAAGCTATTGAAGCCAAGTCTACTTTTTTGATACATAAATTGGATGGGGTATGTTGGGGGAAAATCGAGTAAAGCTTATGAAGAAGTTTATCTATAAATAGGCCATTGTTGGCTTGGTATACAATGGCTTATATTTATCTATATTTGGTTAGTATAACAAATTATATATATATATATATATATATATATATATATATATATATATATATATATATATATATATATATATATATATATATATATATATATATATATATATATATATATATATATATATATATATATATATATATATATATATATATATATATATATATATATATTATATTATATATATATATATATATTATATATATATATATATAAATATATATATATATATATATATATATATATATATATATATATATATATATATATATATGGTCAGCCTCTAGAAGAGCCACAATCCATATCTCAAAACTACAAACAGCTACCAGGAAAAGGAATACATTGCTGGGATGCTGGTCTACAATTCTAGTGTGAAAATGTAAAAAAAAAAAAAAAAATATATATATATAAATATATATCTCAAAAAACTACAATAGCTACAGAACAGCGTAAAGGAATACATTTTTGGAATCCTCATAAAATTGATGAATAAATGCAAAAAAATAAAAAATAAAAAATTATTGTTAATAATTATAGTAATATGATTAGAGAGCCTAATTTTAGAGACCTTTTATTGGTTACTCGTTAAAATAAATAGACTTTCTATTAAATTTGTTTTTTTAACTAAAGAATACCCTAAAGTATACCGCACCGATGACAGGAGTCGGGTCTGTCTTCAGCCTCTGGGAACTACGGGTAGGACACTCTCTCCGGGGAGGGTCCTCCCAACCCCGCTCTTATTTGGGTGTCGCAGGGGTTCCTCCGCCCCTCCCGATGGAAACGTCCCCCCCTGTGTTCCCGTCGGCTCGAGCCCCCTAAACATTGCAATACCTTACAAATAATATATATAGTACTATGTCCCAGCACCCCAAAAAATAGCCAATTATTGAGGGCTAATTTTCTCTATATATATATATATATATATATATATATATATATATATATATATATATATATATATATATATATATATATATATATATATATATATATATATATATATATATATATATATATATATATATAAATTAACAACAAAATTTTACAAGGATTCCAAAAATGTATTTCATTTCCCTGTAGCTTTTGTAGTTTTCGAGATATGGTTTTTTTTTTTTTTTTTTTTTTTTTTTTTTTTTTTTTACAGTTTCCTCGGTAAAATTTTGCCAGGATTCCAGCAATGTATTCCTTTTCCCGGTAGCTGTTGTAGTTTTTGAGATATGGATTGTGGCTCTTCTAGAGGCTGGCCTATATATATATATATATATATATATATATATATATATATATATATATATATATATATATATATATATATTTATATATATATATATATATATATATATATATATATATATATATATATATATATATATATATATATAGGTGAAACTAAAGAAGTTACCCGCATGATATCTCGAAAACTAAGATAGGTACAAGAAAACTGATAACATATATGGAATCAGCGTATGAAATTTGTATGGAAAATGAAAAAAATTATTTTTTTAATTTTTTTTATATCTCCAAAACTACGATAGGTACAAGAAAACTAATAACATATTTAGAATCAGCGTATGAAATATGTATGAAAAAAGATTTTTTTTTTTTTAACTAAAAGAATACCTAAGGTAAACCGCAAGATGTGAAGAGCCGGTCTCGGTCTTCCTGGGACGACGGGCAGGGACTTCATTTCTCTGGGAGGGTCCCAACCCCGCCTTGGTATTAAATGGGGTTCCTTCCGCCCTTTCTACGGGTATGGAAAACGTCCCCTCTGTCCCACCGTCGGCTCGCGGAGCCCCTAAAAAAAAATCTCTTAGACGCTGATTCTATATATGTTATTAGTTTTCTTCTACCTATCGTAGTTTTGGATATAGAAAAAAAAAAATTACAAAAAAAAATGAAATTTTTTTTTCTTTTTACATAAAATTTCACGCTAATTCCATATATGTTATCAGTTTTCTTGTACCTATCTTAGTTCGAGATATCATGCGGGTAACTTCTTTAGTTTGGTCATATATATATATATATATATATATATATATATATATATATATATATATATATATATATATATATATATATATATATATATATATATATATATATATATATATATATATATATATATATATATATATATATATATATATATATATAATAAGAGGAATGTTTCCGAGAGAGGTTAAGGATGACAAAATGGATAGAACTTTGATTCCGGGTAATAGCTTGAACGAGAAGGGACCCATTTCTCATTAATGTGACTGGAGGGTCTTTAACTCCTAAAGCTTCTTCAAGTTCATCGCTAAAAATAATGATTCTTTGCTCAGTAAGAGCTTTTGAAGGTAGTGGATCGCAATATGTAATATATCGGGATTGATGTATCAGCTGGCATTCCCGGAGGGGGAGCAGCATATGGAGTAAACGAGTGAGAACGACTATGACGGGGGGCACCTTTGTGGGATTGCCCTAACCGTTTGGGCACCTGGGGTGTTAGGGGCATACCAGGCGACGAATCGCTGAGGTTATGCAAAGAACCTTCAGGTGTAGGAGAAGGAAGAAAAGCGGAAATACCTGCTGGTCTAGACAGAGGTGGGGTCATGCTGGGAACCCGACAGATGGTAATTGTTGTTGATGTTAATGTTGATGTTGTTAAACTCACTTGATTTAATAACGTTTTCTCTTTAATTGACTTTTCCATAAAAAAAATTAAATCGCAAACTTCGTCTCCATAAATGAGCAGGTATGACAATAAAATAAATAAAACATAAAAGGAAATAGAATGTATGAAGATCTATATTTCATAAGGAAGGGTAATCCTTCTCCCCACAACAGGTTACAGGCCAGAGATCCACACAACCTCCCGGACCCCACCCCGTAGGGTAGGCTGCATATGGGCCTCGTGAAGATCCCTCGGAACTTACGTCGGTTTACCCCCCCCCCCCGCGTGTACCGCACGGTGCACCTCCGGCGTTCACGAACCGAGATTTTACACCAAAGTGCAGAACAGCCTCCTCAGTGGTTAGCTAAGGCTCAGGTTCCCTACAATTGGCGACCCGGTCAAAGGTGAGCTAAAGGACCGGTTTTTCTCCTGTACCCTCATCCACGGGGAGGAAGTGTGAGGTGAACTGAAAACCCATGCAGGAAGAGGCACCTGATCGCCCAAGGGGCTGGGACGGGAAAGAAAGGGAGGGCAACCTACGTATAAGTACTTTAAAGGGACTGAGGTGGAATAAAAAAAAAAAAAAAAAAAGTTAGAAACTGTGATAAAGAAGGTGGATTGAAAAGACAGACAGAAAATTGATATGAAAAATGAGGGGAAAGAATGAAGATTGAAAGGTTATGTATGCGTGACAAATGTAATGCACGAATGCACCAAATGCACATACCCATGCTGACGATCGGAGGGAGGACGCATAAAGACCCATCGGTATTGGTTCTCATCCCTATGCCATGCTCAAGGTTGTATATCAAGAGCATAATACCATAATTACAATCAATACCCCACCGGGGATCGGATATATATATATATATATATATATATATATAGAAAGATATATATATATATATATATATGATATATATATATATATATATATATATATATATATATATATATATATATATATATATATATATATACAGAGAGAGAGAGAGAGAGAGAGAGAGAGAGAGAGAGAGAGAGAGAGAGAGAGAGAGAGAGAGAGAGAGAGAGAGAGAGAGAGAGAGAGAGAGAGAGAGAGAGAGAGAGAGAGAGAACCCAAGGAATCCAAACGCAAATATGTTTGGTGGATGATGAATACGGCGTTAAAGTGTCAAAGATTAAATACATACGGAAAAAACGATGGTGACAAGGAGCTTCAAATAGCAGAGATGGCTGGAAAAAGAAGGCATTGCATAGATCATGCCTGGAGTTAACGAATCTCAGCACAAAATTCGTGTGAAGTCAGCGCACCCTTTATATCACGAGGGAGTTGTAAATGTGATAGTAAGCGAGTGACTAACTCATTCGAGCACGTGCCGTTGTAGTAAGTATAGAAAAAGAGGTTGAACGCCAACGTCACATCTCAGAGACAAAGGGTCACGGAAGAGGGACAGTTTATTAGTGTTTGACCTAGACTCTACTGGAGCTCCCAAATGTGAGAAAAGTACTCCGTACAAGGGCGGATAAAACTTGTATAGTTATAGTAACTGCGGAATAATAACAAATTTCTTCGCGGCCTGAAAAGAACTTCCAGATTCTTTAAGGCCACCAAAGTAACTGATGTGGCATGAGGTTTCCAAGGTGATTTTATGTTTATGTTGAGACCATGGATGTTGTTCACAGGTGAAACAGTTGACCCGTCGAAAGAGATCGGCAAGTGGGGGAGATGTTTTTGAAAGAGAGAGAGAGAGAGAGAGAGAGAGAGAGAGAGAGAGAGAGAGAGAGAGAGAGAGAGAGAGAGAGAGAGAGAGAGAGAGAGAGAGAGAGAGAGAGACTTGAAGACGAAAAGTAACTCTAGATGTTAAAGATGGAGCTGATTTTAAATGAGTGAAAGAATAAAGATTTGGACAGTCTGCATAAAAATGATCATATTTGGAAATGCAGTTGAAGAGGTCACTGATGAGAAGTAGGTACAGAGTTGAAGGTAAAATATAACTTTGAGGAACACCACAATTAATATAGAAGAAGAAGAAGCTCCATCACAAGTGGCGATATGAATCGATTTGAGTGAAAACTAGATTTAAGTTAGCAAGGTGAACGAGATAATCCAAGGAAGGTAGCAATAGAGAGGCTGCCGTATACGATTGAAAGCCTTTGACATATCAAGTGCCATCACACAATACTCCCAATAGTCCTTAAGAGCTGAAGACAATTAATCAGTAAGGTAGGAAAGAATACCACCATTTAACCTCGACCGTTGAGAGTCGTGCCAATCAGTGACCAGAAAGAAGGAAATGAAAGTTAAGGAGAGTTTCAAAGGTTTTAGACAATTCAAGAAGATAGACTGTAGGACGATAGCTAGGAGTATCAGAGAGGCTATCCCTCTTTTGACTGGACACATGCGCGCTTCCAACATAGAGGATAAAGTTGTAGCATTAAGGCATAGAGAGTAGAGTTGAACGTGGAAATGCCCAAGCTCAGAGGTACTCTCCCTCAAAACTCGGGCAGGAATTCCATCCGGGCCACTAGGATCTCGTCCACCATATTGTTTATAATCACAGGTAAAGACACGGAACACCTCAAAGAAGGAGTCGGTGGAGGGATGCCAGAATTGACCAGAATTAGAGGAAAAAAAAATTCCGAAGAAGTTATTCTCTTTTACAGGTGTGTGTCAGCTATAGATTCATTAGAGCGAATGATAGGGCTAAAAACATATTTGTAGAAGTTGTTGGAGATATTTCTGGCAAGAAGCTAGAAATTTTTATCAGTAGAAGAACTAAAGAGCTTAGCCCATTTCCTTTCAGTAAAAGTATGCTTAACCCGACCAGTATCATAATTTTTCCACTCCCTATATGCATTGTCTCTTTCCTGAATGGCACGAGGACAGGTGCCATCGAACTATGTATATTGGGGAGGGAAAGATTTAGTCAAAGTAGGAATGAGCTTGTTCATTCCATCAACGATTACGGCACCTACTTTTTCGGCAGACTGAAACATCTTCAGCGCCAAAGCTGAATTAATTCCAATAATAGCTAACATAGAAGTGGCGCATTGGCCCCCAACCAGACAGATTAAAGTGTCAGAAAGTATGTTTAGTACAGGGTGGTACAACTGGAGAGAAAGTATTATAATTAAGAGTTGCCTTATTGTTTTCCGAATTTTCGATTGGAAAGAAAATCGTTTATTTATAGCATGAAGGACTAGTGATGAAGTGTGGGACCATGTACGGGGATAATTAATATTAATTAAACATTTAATATTTATTTATTTATTTTATTTATTTATTTTTATTTTTATTTTTTTATATTATCTATTTATTTATTTATTTATTTATTTATTTATTATTTATTATATATTTATAAGCGTGCCCAAGAATTGCTTTGGTGAACTGGGATATATGTGGTTCAATAATCAGCTATTCCAGATCATTGAACAATTATGCTTATTTTTCACTTGAATCAGTATGAGAGGGTCCCAACCACCATTCAGTATTGTGTACGGTGAAGTATCATTAATTAATGGAGAACCTCAGCATTAGAATGAGAAGATGTAATAGTCTTGTGAGAAGCACTGAGATACTAAAAGAGAACTGCAAAATCTGTACCATTAGGGGAGCAGTATAAAAGGCACAAAATAATGGTGGTATAGGAAATAAGATTTTAAGTCGGAGAACATCGAAGAAACTCAAGGATTTCGAGGCAGGTTTCAGCAGGAATGTTTATATATAGGCACAACTTTCTCCTTCAGACGAAAGGGGGTTTTAAGGTTCCTGAGAAGGAATCCCTATATATCTGGGTCTTAGATCCTGTCAAACTGTAGGATGAAAGTTTGAAAAGTGATGCTCAAAACAGATTCGAAATTAGCAAGAACGTAACGAAAGTTAATAGGAAACACCATTCTGCACCCATTACTTTATAATTTCATAATACGAATATAGATGTTCTGCATAATATGTCTATATTTTAATCTGTTTACGGATATTAAACTTGATTGAAAAGCGGATGCGGATCCGGATGCAATATTAATACTTTACAAATGTCACAAGTACAGTTTGTTAATGTTATGTTATTGAAATTATTTTTAAGGACAAACATATATATATATATATATATATATATATATATATATATATATATATATATATATATATATATATATATATATCTCTTTCTCTTTCTTATATATATACTTATATATATATATACTCTCCTCTATATATATATACTATATACACAAAGGTGGGCATTAACGCGTTATAGCGTTAATCGTTAATTAACTCGTTAATTTTTTCGTTAACTTTTAACGCTTTCGTTAATTTGGAAAAGAAGTAACGGACTATTAACGAGTTACATTTGTGAATTAACGTTAACGTGTTAAAAATTTTCCCTACTTCCGTTAACCATTACCTTAATTTAGGAGTTTATAAAAAATATTTTTCTTATCAGATTTTAAATTGTATTAGATTCGATTTCGATAACGCATTTATGCTTTTTTTCCAAAAATTTCTAAACAGCTCTCCTCATGACTCCAAAATGTGTTTTTATTCTTACACGGTTATTAGCTCGTTGATTATGTTAACATGAACTTTATGCCCTTATTCTCAGAACGCATTGGTTCGCTGAAGAAAATAAAGATAGTGACTGTGCCATTCAATGGAGTGTTAACTGCTTTTCAATTACTTGGAAGACTTGCTTCTTTGTGAGCTAATTGAAAAATAAAGAAGTGGGTCTAATAAACGTTGTAATTTATAAAAATATACATATTTGTATTAGGGATGGCGCCAATTTTCCTTCACGCTAAACCCAATTTTTAAATGGACATAAAATTCAGGACTTTTTCTTCAGTTTTATTACCTTTATTCTGGCTTTTCAATTCGCGCAGTGTTCAGTGTTTTCTATATCTTCCTCTATCCTTTGGGTATTTCAATTTTCTGAACCATTGTTTTTGACATTTTGTAGAAACTCCTCCTAAACTATTTTTTGAAATGACCTCAAACTTGAAATATATAAAAAGATGGGTCTATTATCTAAAAGTTTTCAACAATTTTTTTGATATTTGGCTCATATTTGAGCATTGGTTGATTTTCGAAACCTACTATTTTGGGTTTCCAGATATTAGGATTTTTTTCTTTTTTATTCGATCTGCATGAAATTTTTAGGACATTTGTAGTCGGAAGAGATGTACATTTTTTACTTAGATAGTTTCTTTGAATATGCAGTAGTTTTGGATTTGTTCTTGGAACAAATTTCCAAAACACAATTTTTAAGGAAATTTGAAAAAAAAAATTCTTTTGAGTATACAAAAATTATCTAAGTAAGAATGGTGTATCTCACCCGATTATACAGAAACACAAAGAAAATTTGATGTTGGTGGATAGAAGTAGAAAAATCATAACTTCACTTTCCAGCGTTTGAATTTGTGAAAGTGAAATATTGACATTTTTTTTCTACTTATCTGATCAACATCAAATTTTCAGGGCTTGTATAATCGGGCAAGATACACCTTTTTCACTTAGATAATATTTTTGTATACTCAAAAGAAAATTTTTAAAAAATTCCCCAAAATTTTTTTTGAAAATTTGTTCAAGAAAATCTAAAACTACTGCATATACAAAATTATCACGTAAAATGTGCATCTCCCCGACACAAATGTTCTGAAAATTTCATGCAGAATCGGAGAAACAGAAAAATCACAATTTACTGCAATTTGAAAATCCAAAGGCAGTTTACAATCGACAGTCTTTCAAGCCTGGATCAAAAATACTAAAGGTAGGACCTCTACTTTAGATAATAGTCAATCTTTATGTTTGAGAAGCGTCATTTCAAAAGCTGGTTGGGAAGGATTTCGACAAATGTGTGAGAACATAGGTTTTTAGTGAAATCTGCTGAAAACACTCGAAGCATTGTTTCAGACGTCAGAAAAAAACTACAGTTTGGTCAGGGTCAAAATAGGCACAATTCGAATTCTGCCATTTGGGGGAAACAATTGGGCTCAGCCTGAAGCAAAATTAATTTACCTTAAAACTGATGGATTGGTATATCCACAATATTTTACAATAATATACTATTAAGTATTAATTAAGGTATTTACGCTTTGGAAGTATTCTTTGGCAAGAGGCAAAAGTATCTGCTAGGTCAAAGCATAAATTATTTAAGTCTGATAAGCTTAATATCATCATTAATATTGTTAGGGATATTATTATTATTATTATTATTATTATTATTATTATTATTATTATTTATTATTATTATTATTATTATTATTATTATTATTATTATTATAATTTACTATTATATATATATATATATATATATATATATATATATATATATATATATATATATATATATATATATATATATATATATATATATATATATATATCTCTATATATATATAGATAGTCATACTTGCTAAGTTGTTGGCTTCTTTTAAGAGCAAACACCCTATATAAGAGGATGGTAATTTGAAATCCATATTTGAAATGACTTTTTATTCAACATAGAAGAGATATTCAATAAAGTAAAAACCAGCCAGATCCACTTCTGTTGGAATACACTTTCTTGCTTTTGTAGGCGAATTGCAAGTCTCAGCCTTTTTTGTGAACGAAATTCAAGTCGCAGCCTTTCCTTGAAATTTAGCGCTCTTGCCGGGAGGATTTTTGAAGAGAGTCTTGGGTGAGATTTTCTTTTGATTCTTAATAATTTGATCTGACTGACTATCGACTGGCTGAGAGGAGATATCTCAAAAGGACTTGTTTATATAGTATTTCACTTTGACTTTTTATTAAATTTTGCTCACAAATCTTAGCATACTGTAAAAAAAAAAATTAAAATTCTTTTACAAAGTTATAATGGAGTACTACATTACTTCCTGCGCTAAACACGGAGTGAGAAAGTATGTTATAATAATTATACAAAGAAATAATAACTTCAAAATATGATTATACTTTTCAAATGCAAGGCATATCTAATTATGTCCGAGGACATAAGTAGACATATAAACGTTAGGAAATGAAATAATATACAGAAATGTAATATTCAAATACGAGCATAACTGGATACATCGAAAATAAACAAATATTTGAATACATAAAAATACAATAATGTTATATATACAGAAAATAAAGGGGCATTTAAACATAAGCATATTTGGTTATATCCGTTAGATATAAACAAACATACAAACATTTAAATGCATAAAAATACAAAAATGTTTATACATAATTATTGATATTGAAACAATTGAATTATTCACAAGTTAATAGGCCACATCGATCGAACATTGAATCCAAGGAAAGGTCAGTATAAGGCGTTTCTAATGCATCCATGATTTGTTGATCAATGCGCACGTAAATAGGTTTTCAAAGCTGTAGTTACAGAGAAACATTGCGTGACATATGTAGAGACGAAAGTTGCTTGAAGTTTAGTTTCTTTATTTGAAAAAATTTCTTCATACATAAAGGGAGAGAGGTCACAGAACCATTTAGAATTCGAAAGGAATCAAAGTAATAAGAGTTCGTAGTGGAATTCAAAATGAATTTCTGCCCATAATCAAACTTAAAATGATGAAGAAATCCATACCAAAAAGGAAGTTACATATGTAGATGCAGGGGAATTGCTTGAAATTTAGGTCCTTTATTTGAAAAATTTAACTTCATACATAAAAGGGAGAGGTCACAGAACCATTTAGAATTCGAAAAGGAATCAAGATTCGTAGTGGAATTCAAAAATGAGTTTCTGCCCAATAATCAAACTTGAAATGATGAAGAAAATCCATACCGTAAAGGAAGTTTGCTACGTCTGTCCAGCGATGAATTCTCGAACTGTGATAGTTGTGAAAAGCTGAAGACCATAATCAAAATTTATTAAAAATGAAAATTGAAGTTCGTTTTTGATAATGTTCATTTCCTTGAGTCATTTTCTCCGAGTGTTCTGATTGGGAAATTTAGTATTATTTTTGTTTTCTTTCTTCATTTTTTTTTTTTTGTTTTCTTTGGATACAAATTACGTGAGTACTTCTGGGTGTTCTACTCCGAGTTCACCAATTATATAGGGCTATTACTTGCTAAGTTGGTAGCTTCTTTTTGAAGCAAGCACCCTATAAGAGAGGATGGTAATTTAAATCCATATTTGAGATAAACTATTTTTATTCAACATGAAGAGATATTCAATAAAAGTAAAAATAATAAGTCCCTTCTGTTGAGATACTCTTTGTAGGCGAATTGCAAGTCGCAGCCTTTTCAGTGCGAATTCAAGTCGCAGCCTTTTTCCTTGAAAGTTTATCGCTCTTGCCGGGAGGATTTTTGAAGAGAGAGTATCTTGAGTGAGATTTTCTTTTGATTCTTAATAATTTGATCTGACTGACTTTATCTGACTGACTGAAGTATCTAAAAGGACGTGTTTATATAGTATTTTCACTTTGACTTATGCTAAAAATTTTGCTCGCGCAAATCTTAGCATAGTACGAACATAAATTAAAAAATTACTTTTTACAAAGTTACCAATGGAGTACTACATATATATATATATATATATATATATATATATATATACTCTCTTATATATATATATGCTGCTGCTGCTATATATATATATATATATTTTCATTAAAATAATTTGAATATCTGCAATCATAATAAAGAAAATTAACAATTATTATTCATTACTATTACTACATATTTTGAAGATGGTTAACGTTAACGATTAACGTTAACTTCCCGTTTCATTCTTTACCGATAAACGCTTTGATGATTAACGCGTTAATTTTTTTTGTTAACGATTAGGGATTAACGGCGTTAATTTTCTCATTAACGGTGCCCACCTTTATTATATATATATATATATATAT
>JABUQX010001728.1:5000-24606 GCA_015478945.1 Trachelipus rathkii | reverse complement strand
ACGCAAAACACAATTTATAGAATACGCACAAGTTAGCAGTAATCATATCAAATCAATAAATAATAGTCTCTAACCATATAAGTCGGACAAGTTATTAACAATAAGTAAATAGATATCCATCGAAAAATACAAATAATATTAATAAATATAAGTATAATAATATAAAAATAATAATTAATAAATAAATATAATAATCATCAAAAAATAACAATTAATAATATATAATGAAATAATAATAATAAAAATAAAAATAATTAATAAATAAATAATAATAATAATAAATAAAAAATAAATAAAAAAATAATAATCCCATCACGAAATAAACAATACACACAATAATAAATAAGTAACCACTACGCTAGAATGTTAACATAATAAATAACAAAGAAAGAAAATAATAATAAATAATATAATGAATAATAATAATAATAACTCAAAATAATAATAATGAATAAAATTAATAATAATAATAATAATTAATAATATAAAATATAAATAATAATAAAAAATAAAAATAATCAAATAATCAATAATATATAAAATAATAATTAATAATATATAAAGTTAATAACAATAAAATAATTAATTCATAATAATAATAATAGATATATAAATAATAATAATACTAATAATAGATAATAATATGATAATATATAATATATAAAAAGTACTACATAACATAAAATAACATAAAAATAACAAAAGATCTAAAAATAAAAAATATAAATAGATAATTATAACAAATAGGTATTAATGCAAATCGATAATAATATAATACTAATAAATAATAAAATAATAATAATGAATAAATTAGATAAGTAATAAACAAAGTATACAATCGAACTAAAATAATAATAATAATAGACAATTAATTAAAATAAAAATAAATATAATAAGAATAATAATATAAAATAATAATAATAATAATAAAAATAATGAATAATGTAAATAATAATATTAAAAATATAATAATAATAATAATAAATAAATAATAAATTAAATTAAATAAAATGAATAATAATAATAATATAATAATATAAATAATATAAATAATAATAAATAATAATAAAATTAATAAATAAAAACAGATAATAAATATTTATAATAAAAATAAAATAATAATGATAATAATTATAATAATAAATGAAATAAATTATAAATAACAACTAAATAAATAATAATAAAAAATAATAATAATAAAATAATAATTAATAATAAATAAATAATAAATAATGAATAATAAAAAATATAATAATAATAAAAATAAATAAATAAATAAATAATAATAAATTAATAAGTAAATAATAATAGATAAAGAAAATATAATAAATATTAAAAAATATAAAATATAAATAATTATGTATTCATGTATTTCATGATAATAAATAATGAAATAATAGCATAAAATAATAAAATAATAATGAAAAACTAAAAAAATAGTTAAGATTAATAATAAGATTAATAATAAATAAAAAAATAAATAATAAAATATAATAATAATAATAACATAAATAAAATAATAATACAGAATATATATATATATAGAATCTTTAGAGATAATTAAATAATTATAATGAAAATAATAATAAGACTCAACCCAATAATAATAAATAACGATAATAAATAATTAATAATAATAATAATTAAATAATAAATAATAATAAATAATTGATAAAATAACAATAATAATAAATAATGAAAATCATTCTAATTATAATATTAATTTAAAAAGTAATAATTTAAAATAATTAATAATAATTAATTAAGAATAATACTCTAATAATAAGGACTAATAATCAAATTATGAGTACAAATTATTTAATTATGTTAAAATAATAATAAAATAATATTAAAAACTCGTAATAAATAATAATAATCTCTTTAATGAAAAACTGAATATCAATTACATAATAATAATAATAAATAAAATAAATAAAATAATTAAATACCTTAATAATAATTAAGAAATAATAATTAATGAATAATAATAATATCAATGAATGATAATAATAATATTAAAAATAATTAAAAAGACAAGCTAATGAATAATAATAATAATAAAAATAAATTATACTAATGTTAGAAAATAATACCAAAAACTAATAAAAATAATAATAATAATAATTATAATGCGATAATATAAAATAAATATAAACATGAATATAAATATAATAGAATAATAATAATTAAAATTAAAAAACATCAATAATAATGTTACAATAAACAGCATGAATAAATTCAAATAAAGTAATCAGTAATAGACCTAAGAATTAAAACGCTTTTATATTAAGAGACGGAAAATTCAATGCACCTACAGTATTTGAATGAATAGACTCGTAATAATAATAAATAATAATGAATAATACATAGCCATAATAATAATAATTAATAAATAACAATAATATAATAAATACAATAATAAAATAAAATAATAGTTAATAATAAATTAAATAATCAATGATAAATAACTTAAACATACCAAATCATAACAATATATAAAATAATAATAATAATAATAATAAAATAATAATAACAACAAAAATAAAAACACTAATAATAATAATAAAATAATGCAAAACTGCTTCAAAAGGTGTCTATAATCAAAAAATTTGTTAAATTGATGATCGGGAATCATTTTAGTAATTAAATGAAGTAAAATATAAAATTCATAATTATGTTAATAATAATAAATAATTAATATTAATCAATAATATAATAATAATTAATAATAAAATAAATAAATAATAATAATAATAATAATAATAATAATAATAATTAATAATAATAATTATATAAAACAATTAAAAAGTTTGCTTAAAATCAGCGGTGATCCCCGCCACCTCGCATACCGTTTGACAGTCGAAGGCGCTGCTGGACGTGAAGAGGGTGCGCCGGTTGCGTGTCCATAAGCATCCACCAAAGTTTAAGAAGGAATAGATATAGCGGTCTTTCCTTTCCACATAGTCGCGGCAAGAAACCTTGAAAGGTCACCTCTCTCGTACAGCTACGGAATTTGACCTACTGAGCGGACCAGATCTGTACACGATTTAACACATCAACGTAGTACATCTAGCTACATGACACTCGATGTTATCAATAGGGCAAAATGTATATAAACTCAAAACCGTTATAAACACCAATGGATTTCTAATATAAATATAATATATATATATATATATATATCGTACATGGATATATATATATACCTTATCATAATAATCCAATAATAATAGAATTAACAAAATCGCTTATATGCCAAATATACAAATAATATAAAATGATATAAATATAATTATATACGTAATATATATACATATATATAACATATTATTATATTATTATATATAAAATCAATATCATATATATAACAAAACAATATCAATATAAAAAATAATAAAGTAATATGGATATATATACAATAATATATATAAAACAAAATAAAAAATTACTATACTCCTCTTATATACATAACGATACTTAAGTAGATATAAATTATACTCATATATATATAAATATATATATTTACTTTATTTATTTATTTACATTTTTAGAAATTTTTCTTGTTATTAAAATAATAACAATGACAGACAACAATAATAATAAAAATCCATAAAAATAAATTAATAAATGAAAAATAAATAAATGAGTATAATGTAAAATAAAATAAAATAATAATAATAAGGGACGAAAATAATAAATCCTAATACATTAAATTTCACTAAAAATAATAATTAAAATAATTATGAATAAAATAATAATAATAAAAATAATAATTAAAATAATATAATATAATAATTAATAATAATAAATAAGAAACTAAAATCAATTTAGTCTAATAAAATAAATAATAACATAAATACAATGATTAGCTATAATAATAACAACTACTCAAAAATAGTCAATGAAAAGAATTGAATGCGATGCAACACAGATGAGCAGATAATATAAATAAGTATGATTAAAATATAAAAAAAAGATAATAAATGCTATAATAGAATAGATTAATAGAAATTTTATAATAATAAGTATCTAATCACTAAACAGTACTTAATTCAACAGTATAAAACTTCTCTGTTCTTGAATCAATTAGCTCTTAATTATATTGAAAACTTTTCGTCTGAATCTTTAAAGTCACTTATATTAATATCTTTTTATTATTCATAAACTAAATTTTCAATTTAAAAACTTTCTTTTGATGAATAAATTACAATTGAATAAAATTAAATTTTATATTATTAAAAGCACTGCGAGGCGGAAAAGAAGAGCGGGTTTAAAAAAAAAAAAGAGCCAGCGAGCGGGAAAGAAAATTCAGTTTAGTAATTCCTCGATTTTTCTTTGCATATTAAAAAGTTTTCTGCCGCGAAATTTATCTATATTAGCTGGTCTCTTTGGATCGAAAAGACAATTTTTTAAAAATTCGCAATATACAGTAGAAAAAAATATCGTTAATAATAATAATATATTAAAATTGAAGAAAGATAATACTTATAATATAAAGATAATAAATAATAATAATAATAATAATGAATAAATAATAAAGTAAGGTGAAATAAATAATAATAAATAATAGATAATAATAATTATAATAATAATTAATAATACGCATAATAATAATATTAACGAAATAATAATAATAAAATAATATCAGCTAATATTCATCTAAATAATAATTAATGAATAATACTACCAAGGATAATAATAATAATAGATAATAATAATGATAATAATAATATAATAATAAGTCCAAATAAATAGATAATATAATAATAATAAAATATAATATGAATATATAAAATAATAATCAATTAAAATAATAAAATAATATTAATAACATACAAATATATATATTTAAGTACATAATAATAATAATAATCAGATAAGAATAATAATAATAATAATTAATAATAATAATAATTATAATAATAGTAAATAATAGATAATAATAGAAATTGATGGAAGGTAAATATAAAAAAAAATAAAGAATAATTGAAACTAATGAAAAGAACAGTTTAAAAATAAGTCAAACATAATTAATAAAATAAAATAAATAATACTAATGCAATAATCAATAATAATAATAATAAATAAAATAATTACTCGAAATGAATAATAATAATAATATTTAATGAATTAATAATAATAATAATAATATAATCAATATTAGAAAAGTAGGAGCTTTTATTGGTAGCGCACACAGCTTTAACTCAATTAACATAACTATTATATATATATAATAATAAATATAAGGTACAACGTTACTCCTATTATCACTCAACCACATATCTATATTACCAGTATAGCCGACGTATATATATATACCTATGATATACATTATAACCCTACTATATATTATATGAATTTATATATATAAATATACTCTTATATATATATATAAAGTATACGATAATATTCTATAATATATATATATATATATATATATAGTATATATATATTATATATATATGATATATATATATATATATGAAATAATAATACCTATACGTAATATACTAAAACTACTACTATACGTATATATATAATAAATACAACCCCTAAAACCTTAGATATGATATATAGTAATATTATATATATATAGGATATGAGTACATGAATAAAGCTACTTACCGTTAGAATATATATTAATATAATATATTATATAATAAAAATATAAACTCATAAATATATATATAAATATAAATAACTATAAATAAATATAATATATATATGAAAATATAAAATCATAATAGATAAAGTATACTATACAAATACTACTGAAACCCAAGTATATTGATATATATATATATATAAATAAATAATTATATATATATATAACGCTCTGAATAATAAACTACACTAAGACCGCTAATATATGATATATATATATATTAATAATATAGAAATACAATAGATAAATAATATTAAGTACTCTCAAAATAATAACGCCTCACCAACCGTATAAGATATATATCATAGTATAGACTAAGCCGATATATGATACATATATATATATACTAATCATAATATATATAATATATATATATAATATATATATATATATATCATATATATATGGTTATGTGTCCCAAAAGTAAGTGTACTTATGTCGTATTTAATTATGTACTGAACTTACCTGCAATTACAAGTTATCTCCTTCGAAGTTACGCCCTGGTGGGAGTTTTACACCAGTCGGTTCCCCCAAGCGTTTCTTCCACCTGTTCAACATCAGCGCCAACAGTACACAGAAAGATACCATTTTCCCGATTTAACATTTTATTTCACGTGTCACAGTATTTTATTATGTTTTATCGTCCCAAAATGATATGGAAACGTTCAATCTTTATGTTTAAACTTAGGGAAGAGGATTGAAGTCGCACGGATACTATTACAGTCTACGCCATGTAAATACGCGGATGGTGAGAAGTACTTGAATTTTTTCCTCTCGGCCAGGAAATTTCGTAATAATGACGAGCGCAGTGTGGAGCATGGACCGTTAATCGTGGCGCAGCACCAATCGTCTGCAATGTCTGTTCTGATTCGCGAACTGAAACTCGATGTTATCGCCGAAGTTGTCCCAGGACATCTTTGAGATAACAAAGACCGTAGAGAAACATCAGCCGCTCTGCTCCTGAATGATACAATTCCTTTATGCACAGTACCCGGCTGGGATCACAAAAAAAAAAGCATCATCAGTAAGCGTTTCCACCTTGGACTTGCTAATATGTGCTTTCTTAACGAGAAAGAAAATATATATAAAAGGAAAGAAACGCCAACCCTGGCCATTCCACGCACGTTTGCCGGTTTCCGCTATTCAGTAATCTGGCTACTCCAAAAAATCACCGTGATTCAATCGCCGCCCAACCATGTCCCTATAAACTTTATCCAATAAAGTTTGTGTTCCGTTCGAGTCTTCAGTAAAAATCTGAAAAAGTTTTTACCCTGTTCCCTTTCGGTGTTCCAAAAACAGGTCTTTCGGCAATAGTGTTGCACATAATTTTCGCATTTGAAAATCAGGCTATGACTGCATTTCTAATGCAACAAACCAGTTCTTCTGCCAATCAAGCTCATGAGCACTCCAACCAGGTGGATCGTCTTTCACCACCTCACCAAAGCTCTAACAGGCAAAAGTCCACAATATACTTACAACTCGGCGTTGTGAGATTTGTCTTCCACAGACACAAACCCGGGTTCGCTGTCACATTTACTAGGCCCTCTTTGAGAGACTCTTAGTCCACTTTAAAGACCAGTTGTTCTCTGATGAGAGTGGCATCCCCATAAGTTTTAGAGTCTCTAAAGAAGCCAAATTTCACAAAGAAAGTAAGTCCAGGACTTGTTATTTCATAACAAAGATATATGATCTCGAACACGCTGTTTCAATATTTACCATCGCATTTCGCACAAAAATAAATAAGGGAAGAAACAGAGCACAACCCATTCAGCAAAAAAAGAGTGAAGTGCCAAAACTTAATGAAGGTTAGAACACACACGGCCCAGTGCGCGATAAAACAAGATGTAAGTGCCAAGAATAGAGACGTTGTATAAATCTTGGTTAAAAACTGGTATGGATATGTAGTTAGGGACAACACAATATTCCATTTCATACAAGTCACGGAGGAGCTACAGTACTCAGTCGTTCATGGGATATTCAGTAAAGCCGAACCGGAATCCAGTGGGTATATATATAGATATATATATAGGGGTTAAAATAAGGCTATCAGGTGGGACTATTATGAGGGTGATCAATATATAAATAATGATGTAATATCAATACTAAGGGCGAACTAAGTAGGATAGCATGATATATAAAGCGTAAGTATAGGTACTGAATATGCATATATAGAGTGAATTATATATATATATAATTAGTGCCATAATGAATAATATATACTACGTAGTACTAGAAGCCGTATTATATATTAAGACTAAGGAGTATAAATGAGTAGGTAGGTACCGTGATATAAAGGCTACAAGTATATACAGCGACGTGCGCGTTATATAAGCTCTCTCGGTAAATTAGTATAGATGATAGGGTAGGTATATTGCTGCCGTTTGCACAAAAGGTTCAAAGCGTGACAGAGACTAGGCGAGAGCAAATATACATAGTGACCAAGGGAAACGATCAAGGGAGCAGGTATCGTCAACCCGTCCGGTCGTATCCTAGAAGTAAAAAACCATTAACCTAGAAAATAGTCGCCTCATTACTGAATAGACCGTGCCAAATGATCTCTCTCACTCTTTCCAAAGCTATTTTAATAATATAGATTGAGTGAGTACTAGTTAGCCCCGGAACGTATTAACGTAGGATAGTAATACGCTACTAGGTATAGGTATAGACGATAAAAATATGATAGGTATATAAATAAGTTAATACAAGAATGAGATATATAATCTAACATAGGGGCACCGGCCTAAATAAGTAGATAGAGGCGTAGGTGTATTCATGCACGGCAGAGCTTGGAGCTGAGTAAATATAGTTAGTGCGACAAGAAGTCTCGCTAAAAGAATAACACGAAGGGTGGACAAACGGAGTGTTGGTATAGAAAGGTAATAATAGGGGTGTATATGATAATATAATAATAATAATAATAAGTGGCTCACACTAATATATATGGGAGGGATAGGTTATAGTGAGGGAGTAATAATAGGATAACTAAGTCAATAGAGAGGTAGATAGGATAAATGATGTCGCTACGTACATAAGAGTATAGAAAAAGGGTAGTAAGTTACAAAAATGAACCTCGAGATAACGGAGGGCGGTAGAGCTGTAGTGGAAGTAAAGGGTGAGCAATACATGAGATATAATAATTCTAGTAGGTAGTGCTATAAGTCCTAACAGTTTAGTGCTCACGGATAACTGAGTTCAGGAGCTACACTTACAGATGAGAGTGACTGAAATGACTAGGATATTAAAGAGATATAGAGAAGTCAAATAGATAAGGAATAAAGTGAGAGCTAGCTTGAAAATGAACCTTCTGGGTTAATCAGGGATAGTCTAACAATAGACGATCGGGAGAGAAATAAATATAATAAGAGTATACGGAATACATATACTGAGTATACAATCCCTCGCGTATATAACAAGAAATG
Organism: Trachelipus rathkii; assembly: GCA_015478945.1. Taxonomy (NCBI): domain Eukaryota; kingdom Metazoa; phylum Arthropoda; class Malacostraca; order Isopoda; family Trachelipodidae; genus Trachelipus; species Trachelipus rathkii. The sequence goes on along the minus strand of JABUQX010001728.1, from coordinate 15,522 downwards.
AAATAATATACTGAACTTAGTAGGGTTCTTGAAAATATAATCTGGTTAAAGGTTAGAGCGCTAAACAAAGAGGTAATAACACATAGAGAGTGAAGTAGCAATTAGCCATTTAAAAAGAGATTGAATAGAGTAAGTGATTGAGACCCGATAGTTGATGAACTATAGGTGTGTGTGTTGTGTGTGTGTGTGTGTGTGTGTGTGTGTGTGTGTGTGTGTGTGTGTGTGTGTGTGTGTGTGTGTGTGTGTGTTTGTGTGTTTGTGTATCATACCATATATGTGACTCTGACTTTAAAAAAAGAAATTGGGAAAGGAATCTATCAATAATGTTAATAATAAATGATGGTTTGGGGGTGTTTGTTTTCAAAGATGATAGAGATGTGCGGATGATAGTTGAATGAATTAGGGGTTTTGGTTAATGAAATTATTAATAATTTCCATGCTCCTATTAAATTGTTGAGAAAGATCTTATGTTAATTTTTAGTTCCAAAATGTTATGATAATCTTAACCGATGGACAAAACCAGTTGAAGAAAGAGGTCAACACTTTGAAGCTTAGGGTGGCAAATTATGGAAATTTCTAGTATGTCGGATTAACCTTCAAACCGATCAGGGATCTGCACTAAATGTTCAAGGTTGTAGTCGCTAGAAAAAAGGTAGGTAAAACAGCTGAACGAATATTCAAAATTAATTGAAAGTTACTGACCACAGTGAAAATGAAAACTATTCTCTCTCTCTCTCTCTCTCTCTCTCTCTCTCTCTCTCTCTCTCTCTCTCTCTCTCTCTCTCTCTCTCTCTCTCTCTCTCTCTCTCTCTCTCTCTCTCTCTCTCTCAGTAGAATAATGATTTCAGAGAAAAAAGATCGATAGAATGTGTTTATTTTGGAGTTTGAATTGTCGAAGATTTTAAGAGAATCAAACCGGTTAAGAGACAATAAATAACAAGCAAGAATTTCCTCAAAGCTTGGTAATAGGATCGAAATAGTAAAGTAGAAACTTTGGAGAACCCAAAATCAGGTAACATGAAAAAAAGAAAGCGTCTTCACGCAGAAATGCTCAATTTTCCTCCTTTGATACTGATGATAAAAAGGATAGGATTGAGACAGTAAAAGGAAACAATTTAGATCAGAATATATTTCACTTTTCTCACCGTCCACCCTGTTAGAGAAAGCCTGTCAGGTACTACACCTCTAAATTCTTCTTCACTCATCTCTGTCATCGAACGTCCGTTCCTCTTCCACCTCCTCTAGCGTCCTATTCCGTCGTTGTAGAGCTCTAATCACCTCTTCCAACCATCTCCTCCTCGACCTTCCCGAATATCGTCTTCCCTCCGGAATCCACTTCACTTCAACACCCCTCTCAGTCTCTCCCTTCCTCCATCCTTTTCACGTGCCCAAACCATCACAACTAAATTCTCTCCACTCATTCTCGGGCCGACATCACCCCCAGTTTCCTTCTCACCTACTCACTCCTCATCCTATCTCTCAGCGTTACACCTCTCATAATTATTAACACTCTCATCTCCGTGGCCTTTATGTTGCTCTTTTTCACAGTGTTCATCGACCAACACTCTGATCTCTATAGTAGGATATACCTCAGTATGGAACCATATATCACTACCTTCACCTCCGTAGGTATTTCCTTTTCTTTCAGCTCATCAACTTGTATACTTATTTGTTCACTTATTTGTTCACTTATTTAAACCTAGACTCATCTATATTAACCACTATCTCTTCACTCTCTCTGGCTATCATCATCACTACCGTTTTCTTCCTATTTACCCTCATTCCCCACGCGTTCAACACCTCATTTCACCTATTCATGACATCCTGTAAGTCTCCACCCTCGATGTTATTTTTATAATAAATGATTCAATGATTTCTTTTTTTTTTCGCTTAAATAATTTTGACTTGCAAAAATGTTGAGAAAAGAAAATTCATTGAATCATTTATTATAAAAAATACATATATATATTATATATTATATATTATAATATAATCTATATATATATAATATATATATTAATATATATATAATTATACAGATATTATACATTATTCTAATTTATAATTAATTAACTATTAATATTAATATAATATATATATATATATTATATAATATAATATAATATATTATAATAATATATATAATATATATATAATATATATATTATATTAATATCTTATATTAATATATATTAATATATTATAATATATATATAATATATATATGATAGGCCCTATATTCTGTTGATTTTTACTTCATTCGGTGTTCTTCGTTCCTTTTTCTTTGTTCTCTGTTTTTTAAAATATTGAGATTGGCTGACTATACCTGATACCAACATGATTTCAGGTGGAGAGTAGGAGAGACATGATGATAGGAAAGAAATACGAGTATTTTCACAATGAGATATAAAATTAAAACAAGAATAAAAAATTATATGCGTAAACAGTATACCAGGTAAAAAAATGATAATATCTCGAAAAGGACGAAAGCGCTAAGAAGAAAAAAGGCGCGACAAGATCTTAAATCATAATCTTTGCTAAAAGAAGAACAGTATGAAAAATTCATATGTTGAACAAAGTATGTAATACTACCATTACTACAAGAAATAAATTGAAATAACATAAAATACACACACATAATATAAAAAAAAATTATTGCGAGGCGGCTCGCAGCCGACGGGGGACGAGGGGATACGTTGTATGTCCCACCTATCCCCGTAGCGCGTGATGGTGTAGGTGGAACCCTCCCAGAAGAAGTAACAGCATGGTAAACAGTAAAACACTTAACAGAAAAAACATCCTATTTTTTATCATAATTTTATCACAAGAGCTGCGGGGTATCTGTATGAAGAAACACCTTCCCTGGGAGCAGGGAAGAGAATATATGTTTCAATAAAAATTTTATCCCATTTGCATATAACATTATCCCGGTAACGATGAGATGGACACGCGCTTTCTTACCGGAGTGCGGATTGTCGGTTTAGAGGCTTGGGTAAGTTTCCGCTTAGAATATATATATCTATAATATATATATATATATTTTATATTATTAATTACGGATGCTGTTCTATATAGATTCAGTAATTATTAGTAGGTAAATAATTTATTATTATCTACTTCTTGTACTATGAGCATGAGAAATAACATGATATTGGAATCATATAGTAGCAAATAATAGATAATTATAAATAATTAAGCAATATAAATAAAAATAATCAATAATCTGATCTGATGAGGAAGAAGAGTCAGAGAGAGAGGTAAGAAAATCACTAGTCGAGCGCGAACCGGTATACTGAGATATGTACATATTAAGTATAAATTAAATTACTATATATAATAAATATTATTCTTACTTCTCTAGTATGGCCAAGTAGAAATGTCACTGTGAAAATACTACCCCTTCTATACCGTATTATATATATATAATATTTAGTATTTACTTATGTCGAGTGAATTATATAGGTAATGGATGATATATTTTATTATATTTAATTATTATATTTTTATATTATTTATTTTTATATTATTATATTATTTAATCTATTAAACTTATATATAATATATTATATATAATCAACCAGCAACTATTAAGTTACACCCTATTATAACAACATTCAGCTTTAGAAGGTTTGAAAGGACCCATAAATTTTATAAGCTTTAAGGTTAGCTAATAGATTATAATTTTGCGGGGGGTGGGAGATTTTTGACGGATGCGGGAATAGAGATCTGGAAATCTTAGAGAGATAAAATGAATATATACAAAAACTAATTTTAAAAAAATTAAAGGTATATTAATGGAGGTATGAGGAGGAGTTTCTTATCTACATTATATAATTGATATTTTTTTATTCCTCTCTTTTATCTTCTTCTGATTCTTCCTCAAATATCAAATTATTTTACTTTCAAATTTCTTTTTTTTCTTAGTTTGAAAAGTCCTTTTTATGATTAATTTGTAATTTATTTAAATTTTAATTATTGACTGGTGTTTTAAATGTTAAATAAGGTTTTGAATGGTTTCTGTGAATAATCCAACACTCACCTACACTATTATATATATATCTATATTTCTTTTATTATACTTATATATATTATACCTCTATATCTTATTTTCTTATTAATTTCTACTTTACCTCATCTTTATTAGCCCCAAAAGATTAGGGGGTATAAAGTGATGCTGATCAGCATATACGAAAAAGTAAAGCTTAGAATATAGTGAGTATAAGAACATGTACAAACACTATCGAAATAAATGAGAAATAGCGCTCGCGGTGTAGTTCTCTTTATTTTTACCCAACTCTCACACCCACCACACATATTATTGTAATCCACAATATATATATATCTATATAGGTTGAAGTAAGCTCTAGTCACAGCAGAAAAAGCAGCAGCCGCCTAGATCAAGTGGTAGAGCACACGCAGTCTAGATCAAAGTCGGTGGGCGCGAGGGTACTCAGAGACTGGTTGGAGCGAGAAGAAATGTGAGCTATTCTCTTATTAACTCTAGCTATCGTCAGAGAGCTCAGGACGCATTACCATGAGCTCCTAACCATATTTGTGTGGATGTGCTTTGCTAATAACTCGAAGTGTATCACTAAGTCGTAGCGATCCCGGCGAGTGTCTCCATGGCCTAGCCACCGCGCCCTGTCAGGTGGCGCGCCTCACAGCGAAACCAATTCTGTTTCCCAGGCCGCCTTTTCCCGAACGCCAGGCTCCAACTGACAGGACGAAAGTCCTCTACTGCGCGGTAGCAGATTAATATTTTATTCAAAAAACTATACTACTATTATTACCAATTACTCATTATGCTAACTTATCATGCACATACTCCTTTATATTTACTATATCAGCCTATTATACCTATAAAACTTCATTTATACTTCACTAATCAATTTTACTCACTCTATACTTCAGACATTACGTTTCAACCTGCTTCTAAATATCCACTCACTTTCTCTATATTATCGGTTCTCACCTCAACCGTTACTGGATAATGACTATATTCTCATATACCCTATAATACATATATATATATATACTACGTACTCACTCTAGACACCACTTAATTAAACTGCTATACTTATATACTACAATCCGATACTATAATCTAATAATTTATACTCAAATTAAATAGCCTTTTCCAACAACCAAAACAATCAATCAACCAGATATAACAATAATTTATCTAACTACACAAATTTAATTTAATAACTATTTATACCATGTAAAATATTATAGCAACTCTCCTAAAAATGATACTTTTCGCCTATCTTCACTCACTCTTTAAAAAAATAAAATTAATTTTTTTAATGCATTCCTGCAATCAGATCAATAAAACAGAGACATATATATAGAAATGTCATCGAAAAATAGCTAATGAAAGGCGGGCCTCATGGAGGAGAGGTGTTGTGTCTATGCATGATGTTGCCAGTTCTAATGGATTCGATTTTTGTTCCTAATTCCATGCTAAATGAGCTTCGGCCAAATCTTAATAAACTAAGAAAAAAAATACATAATTGTGGTTTGTTGTTATTAGCTCTTAAAATGTGTGAAATCACTTTTGTTTATTGTTTATTTGTTTTTTTTTTGTTTGTTTGTGCGTGGTGTGCGTAATTTTTTATTGCTTACTTTCTTATCAAGCAGGAACTAACACAAACAAAATCTACTCTAGTCTATTAGTATCTCGCATATTGTTTAACTTCATTAAGATATATAAACCTATAATATTTTCCCTTTCTACTCTTTTATTACTACACAAAATCTTCTTCAAAGTCTAACGCACATAAACACACCTATTAAATTGCATGTTTTTATTTGTTTGCCACAATGACTTTGTCACAAAACGACTTAAAAACTATAATTATTATTTATTGTTTACTAACATGTTGTGACAAAAACATAATAATGCTCATGGCGGATCATTTCACGAAACTCCTTTACATAAAGCAGCCCAACAGGGATGGGCAGAAGGTTTGCAGTTTCTCCTTGGTCATGGAGCAACTAGCTCAAGTTACCACTCACTAGAAATTTCCAAATTTTTTAAATTATAGTTATTTAATTATAAATTCCAAATTAAAATTGAAAAATTTTATCCTTTCTTTAGAAACTTGATTTTGGACGTTTTAATGTCCAACACCATTGGTTTCTTTTAATCTTAAATCCAAAAGGGTAGTGTCATGTAGAAGCTGACAAGCGAAATAGACCCTTTATAATCATGGACAAGACATATTCTAATACCGCTCTCACAATCACAACACAGACCAAGACCACACATACACACACTACACGACACCATACACACCTCAACACGCGACCCTTAGTTCAGCACACACAAAATTCTGCATTCCACTACACACATACCGATTTAATTGCAAGCACCACCCAACACACCACACCACCATTCCTGCCATTCCCTCAACAACCTTTTCCTGACTAACACCCCATCTACAACACACTCATACCTCTACAACCACACTCTGCACACACACTGCCATCGCTACCTTTTTATTATTTTCATTACTTTATCAAAACCTAAATATTTAACCTCAGACACTTGTTCTAGCTCCTATTCACACAATAAAATCTAATTTTGATGAAAATATGAAGATTAGTGGGTATCACGTGCTCCAAATATTCTCTCTTCTTAGAATAGCTTTAGTTACTATATAAACCACAATTTAACAATATTCATCCTAACATTGAAAACTTCTTTTGCTGTTGATGAAATAGAAATTCATTCACTCTTTATATTCCTTTTATAGTAGGACAACCCTTCAGTTTTTATTGCATATAGTAATTAAGGTGAAAGCTTTCAACTCAAATCAATTTTATATTATACTAATTTTATATCATTATACTCACTCACTCCGTAATATAATATATATATATTATATATGTATACTTAGTACTCCCAATCTCTCTTATAACTAAATTATATTATATACTAAATCCTCTAAACTCTTACCTTTCCACAGATTCGCTACCTATATATCAACATCAGTAAACCAAATCATACTATCGACATATAATAGGTTAAGTAGTATACATACCTCTACTCGAAATATCAAATATACCTTCCATTCATATCTACTCACCATGTTAGTATTAATATCACTATAATACATATCATCTGTAAATCCTATATATATAGCCATTATACCTACCCATCACTATATCACTAATAATAATATAATACTCCTAATATTACTCTAATTTTACTAAACAATATAATTACAAAAAATTTTATTATGAGTAAATACCTCACAAGGAGACTATAAAATAACACACCCGTCTTTTACTTATTCCGTACTTAATATTAATTCCTAAATATACCATAAATTTGCACATAAGACTAATCACCTATATCAGTTATTATATATATATATTCTTACATATAATAATACCTATTCAGCATATTATCACTACTATAGTATTAAATTATAATACTAAATTAACTTATTTTGAATTCACCATTTCAGAGAATAGTACTACTATAATACCCTATATAACACCTATAATTAAATATTTATAACTATATACAAGCTACAATTATAATATATAATAATATAATATAATATATATAACGCTTCTCCTATTAAATACTTCTAATCTATATATAACGCTGTTGCACTAAATAATACCATAAAAAACCTATATAAATATACTCAAATATTGATTTCTTTCATCCTCCCTATCTCATATATATTTATCTTATAAATTAAATTTAGTTCTTTAAGTTATTCAAATGTAAAGATTTGATCTACATCCTCTACCACTCCCGCGAAGAGTATATAATGAAGTCAATATGTAAATTATTTACATAAATAAGATGACACATACACTATGACACATATAAACACTCAAACGTGTGACAACGCTTTTGACGTGCAATATAAAGCATTACAATAAAGATTGATCACAATTAGAATAGATGTTTAAAATTGATAATCTCCATTGTTTTTATAAAAGGTAGTAACAAATCAAGGTTATATTATATTCGGTATATAAACCGTTTATTATTTTATCCGATCATAACAATAATTTATTAAAACATGCATCTCTATATGAAAACTAAGAGTCAGAAAGAAGCATTTGTGAATATAATTTTTATACAAGTTTCAAAAATCATATTAATTAATACATTGTTACTATATTTTTTGTATAGTTATTACTGTTTAATTAGCGCAATAATTTAACAATATACTTAAAAGTTAAAACAAATTACTTTAGAATTTTAATATATAATATATATATATATATAATATATAATATATAATATAATATATATATATATATATATATATATATATTTATATTTAATATATATATAAAATTTATACAAAATTATATAACCAACCTTAAAATAAATATTTAACTTTTAAACTAAACTATAAAATTTATTATACTAAATTAAGTAATTATATAATAAAAATTATAATAAACTGTTATTAATATATAAGTAACAAAAAAGAATATAGATATAATAAGGGGGGAGAAAAAATCCTTATCTGAGAGTAGGGCCTTAATTCTGTCCTTTCCAGTAGAGCTTATGTAATGTACACACCAGAAATCATCAAAAACAGTACCAAGCACAACCAGGCCTATAAGTAACGTTGTGAATAATGAAGCTAGAGAGTTAAAAATGTGCTCCTAAATAATTTGAAGATATCTTTTGAAATTATTAATTGTAATGATTATTAATTAAGTTGCTTAGCAAGAAATCGCAAATATAATTAAGTATTGTCAGACATATGTATATTTGATATCGTGTTAATCAAGGTTAATTAAGGAGAAAGTAGGGAATCTGATCCTTTTACAGATCGACCTACTGAACGAGTTAGAAGAGAAGGAGAGATGCTGTAGCAATGAGAGAGATGCTAGATGAGGATGATGACGAGAGAGACGGAGAAATGAGGTTAAGGGAGAGGAATCACGAAAGGTTTTAAAGAGAGATTTAAGTCAATGATTAGAATAAGCACGAGTTAGAGGTCAGAATGTTGAGGGTGAGAATCTGAGATAATGAGAGAGAGAGAGATGAAGTGAGTTAATGAGAGTTGAGATTGAGGACTGGAGTGTTCAAGTAAATGGAGTTTGAAGCACGAGGAAAGGAGGAGAGAGAGAGATGAAAGGAGAGGAGATTGAGGTTAGGAGTATTGATGGAAGGTATTGTTTTGGTATCCAATGATTTTAGAAGCACGAGAAGTAGAGAGAGAGCAGACAGAGAATGAGAGACGAGAGAGAGAGACGAGAGAGCTATGAAGATGCCTCAGTTCAAACATCGAGCATGATGATCCCCTATATAAGAAATCGGGAACATATGAGAGTTGAGCAGTCACTGAGAGAAAAGAATATTATGATACTCACATAAACGCCCACACTCTCACCCTTACTAGTGCAACGCCAATATTGGGAACGAGGGTCACGTGAGGTAATGGAGATAACGAACATGGGAAGCGTATTTGATTTTTTTTTAAAGTATATGAAGACATTATCTTGTTAAAATTTCGTAAGGACAAAAACATGTTGCTAAAAGACAATGCATAATAACCGTATTTAAGATGAGAGAATAAGTGAAAAAACTGTTTCAACTTTAATTAAAGGTGTGAAATTTATCACACTGTGGGTAAGAGTTAATATATACTTTTGAGAGTCACTTTAATAGGCGGAGAGTCACGGTGTTAAATTTATATATATGCTAAATAAGTTGATTGAAAAAAAGCACACATAGAGAGCTCGATGACATGAACGTTTTATATATACGTAAGGACTAGAGTTTCGTTAACTAGGCAAAAAAATATTTTGAAAAGATATTTCGAAAAAGAAGACACTGAAAATATATGTGATGATATTAATCACCCAATTATTTCCATTTAATCCCAAAGATAAAATAATAATTCCCAAAATAGGAATTAAAGAAAACTGGGATTATCAATTTATAAATAAATACTCTCAGATGATAAGATAAAAATAGGTAAATAGCGTGTTGAAGTTAAGATTTTAGAGAAACATCTTATAATAAACAAGAATTATATCAATAACTGTTTAATCGAGAATAAAATAGCACTACTAGACTCAGATCATATAGATAGATAGAGTGATGTACCTTACAATAATAAATGATTAGAGAGTATGTATTTATGACAGGTCCATTTACTTAAATATAAGACTAAAGATAATTTGGTCTAAGTGAATTCTTTCCCTAAACGCCGCTAGGCAATATATATTATATAATATAATATATATATATATATATATATATATATATATATATATATATATATATATATATATATATATATATATATATATATATATATAATATATATATATTGTTAGGTAGGTATATATATATAGATTAATAAATAGATAAAATACATTTTGATAGATAGATAGATAGATAGATAGATAGATAGATAGATAGATAGATAGATAGATAGATAGATAGATAGATAGATAGATAGATAGATAGATATGTAGGCATGTATATAGATAAATAAAAAGATAAAATAGATTTTGATAAATATAT
>JABUQX010001728.1:0-2500 GCA_015478945.1 Trachelipus rathkii | reverse complement strand
AAAAAATGACATTTTATATCTAACAAAAGTAATGTTATTAAACTTCGTTTACTTTGACTTTAAACAAAGTGTACAATTCTAAAAGAAAATTAATATGTATTTATGTACGAAATTTTTATATGTACGAGTAAAACTTAAAAGGTGTACATGTAAGGAATCCAAAATTAAGGTTTGGTTATGTTTTCAATAGTAGAGGAGTAATTTTGCTCTGTCTACGCCCAAATAAATTATTATTATTATTATTATTATTATTATTATTATTATTATTATTATTATTAGTTAGTAGTAGTAGTAGTAACAGATCCATTTTGCACGAAAATGACCGCGACCTTTTTTGACCTTTTCTGACCGCGACCTTTTCTGAGCTCGAATTTTTACCTGACCTTGACCTTTTTGGTCGTTTACCTTTTTGGGCCTTGACCTTTTTTTCGACCAACCCTTTGGTCTTTCACCTTGACCTTTTTTGGCCCAAATTTTTACCTGCCCTTGTCCTTTTAGGGGAAGTCGATTTTTTGAGAACCCTAATTTTTTGAGAACCCTAATTTTTTGAGAACCCTAATTTTTTGAGAACCCTAATTTTTTGAGAACCCTAATTTTTTGAGAACCCTAATTTTTTGGCAACCCTAATTTTTTGGCAACCTTAATTTTTTCGGCAACCGTAATTTTTGGCAACCCTTCGAAGAAGGGTTGCGCCAAACGGTTGCGTCAGCAACCGTTGTACGTATTACCCCCCTATTTTACGCCCCCTAATTTTTTCGACCATGGGTCAATTTTTGCCCACGGTAATTTTGGGGATTCATTTAGGGGCTTAGCCCGTTTTTGATGTCTTTACCTTGTTTGGCCATGATATTTCGGCCTTGACCTTGCCATATACCATGGGTCAATTTTGGCCCACGCCAATTTTTTTGGCCACTCGTGTCCCACCCGTCACATATTTCGTTCCTAACTTTGAACGCGAATGTATGGATCTATCCAACTTGAACACTACACACACACCAGACACACACACACCACACACACAACACACACCACACACACACACACACACTACACTTATACACTATCATTACTATGACACTTTTCACTATAACACTTACATTTTTCCATAGACACTTACATTACACTTATACACAAGCGGACAACACACGACCAATCCTTTGGTCGTCCATGGGTCAATTTGACCCACCGGTGATTTTTTGTCCTTCCAGGGACTTAGCCCTTTTGCATGTCTTAACCTTGTTTGTCCTTACCCTTTGCTCCAAAGCTGACAGATACCGTGGGTCAATTTTGACCCACGCTAACTTGATTGCTTTGATGGTTCCCAATCACCGTAAGAATTATCTAGTGATTCTATTAGTTTTCTATGAGTATTAGATGAGTGCCAGGTGAGTGCCAGTGAGTGCCAAGTGAGTGCCAAGGGAGTGCCAATGAGTGCCAAGTGACTGCCAATGAGGCCAAGTGAGTGCCACATAGTGGCAAGTGAGTGCCACATAGTGCCAACTGAGTGCCACTTTTTTCAAGCCTTTCTAGCCTCCCCTGAGCCTAGAATAGCCCTAATATGGTGTCTACCCCTAGGTAATAAGGTATGAGGAATCGAATTGGTGTATATTACAATCTGCTGAATGCTTCCTACTATGAGTTAGTATTTTTATAACACTATAAGCATTTACACTCTCCATAGACACTTACATTAAACCCTTTATACACTTACACTCACACCCACACACAGGTACACTTACACTTACCCCACACTCGATATTTTGATGCCTCGGCAATTAATGCCTCAGCAATGATGCCTCAGCATTAATGCCTCAGCGCATTGATGCCTTAGCATTAATGCCTCAGCATTGATCCCTCAACTTTGAAGCTTCAGCATTGCATGCCTCAACTTTGAAGGTTCATCTTTGATGACTTCATCTTTGATGACGTCATCTTTTGCGGTTCATCTTTGATGGTATTCATCTTTGATGAAATCACTTTTGATGGCTCATCTCTACCCAATCATAGAACAGAGTTAATATTAATGCTTCCCCCGTTCATAAGCTGCCCACCAGGGCGCAGTGTGCGCCCGTGTTCGTGGCAGCTGGCATGGGGTTTCTGCGTGTGCCGCATGCCGCCGCGTCCCGACCGCCACGTGCCGCCTGCATGCGCAATTGCTGGGCCAGGCGGCGGCGCGCGTGCGCCCGCAGGCGCAATTTTTCCGCATAACCCCGCCCGCCGCGTGCGCCCGCAGGCGCAATATCCCGCGCGAATGAAATATATATACTATAAGTCATTCATTTTTATTTCATACTTAAACATTTCAAAGAATTTCTTTTCCAATATACTACGAGTCATTCATTTTTATTTCAGACTTAAACATTTTTATTAAAAACATTTTCGCGAACCTAAAACTGTAACTCATTACAGACCTATTTATTAAAACATATATTTTATTAACATTATTTTTACTTAATACTTTTTACTTAATTACTTTTTATTTATAAATTTATCTCTCTTT
>JABUQX010001727.1:0-20275 GCA_015478945.1 Trachelipus rathkii | reverse complement strand
GTATATAATATATATATATATTATATACTATATATATGATATAATATATATATATATTAATATATATAGTATATATATATATATATGATATATATATATATATTATATATATATATATATATATATATCAATATAATATATATCCTATATATTTAAATAGCTGTTTTATATAGTGGCAATTTATTCAAATAAGAGGAAAAATATTAACAAATTTTCAAAAAAATATTTTAAAATGATTTTTTTGCAAATTTAATATTAATTTAGTTTAACTATTATATTTATTTAAATTTTTTAGAATTTTTTAAATTAGTTTAAATTAAAAAAAAAACTATGTAATAGTTAACCAACTTATTGAAAATGTAATAGCTTTTACATATAATTAATAAAAGACAAATCTGAATAACAAGTTTACTAAACTGTTTGTAAATAATTTAAATTAGATTAGTATAATAAACATTTTTTAATTTCGAAAATCTCTTTTCATGCATGATTTAGGCGCAAGAATTAATGCCAATTCAACAAAGATAAACAAGTACTTAAATAAAGTATTTATGGAGTTGAAAAACTTCAGAAAAAAAAAAAAAAAAGTATATTATATATATATATATATATATATATATATATATATATATATATTATATATTAGTATATATATATATATATATATATATATATATATATAGCTATATATATATATATATTTATATATATATATAGATTTATTATCTATTATTTTATATATATATATATATATATAATATATATATATATATATATATATATATATATATATATATTAAATATATATTATATATATATATATATATTACTATATAGTATATATATTATATATATATATATATATACTTATAATATATATATAGATATATTATATATATATATATATATATATATATATTATATATATATAATAATATATAATATACTATATATATGTATTATGACTTCATTCCATTTAAAATGGGGGCCAGGCCTCTGAAGTATCTCAGCAATTATGGGATGAGAAAAACCGGGTGCTTTAAAAACTACGCTTGAAGCGTTCTTTTTTGGGGACGTGAATGGCCTAGTGGTTAAGGAGCATCCGGTTATTGTTAACACTGCAACGCGTTGTCCAATGTTCGCAATCCCGCTGATGCGAGAGTAAAAGCTATTTGGATATCCCTTCATTCCAATTTTATATATATAATATAATATAATATATATATATATATATATATATATATATAGTATATATATATATATATATATATTAAATAGTAATATATATATATATATATATATATATATATATATAGTATTATATGATATATATATATATTGGGAAAGCGAATATATGATTGGCCAGTAGTGTGTGAAAGTTCAAATTTTCTCAAAACCTGTATCAAAATAATTTTGTAATGACAAATGGAATTTATTAAATATACTTATAAGTTTACAACAGTTTTACATACTTATCATTCAATCTCGTTTTAATTAATAAAACATTAAAAACTTAATAAAAATTAAAAACATTGGCAACATTACATAAGATGTTATTTAAATAAAAACTGCAAAATAAATAATGCTGACCAGATTCTCTTGTTAGTTAAAATCGAGAACACACAGCACAACTATATATATATATATATATATATATAGTATATATATTATAATATATATACTATATATTATATATAATACTATAGTATATATATCATATATATATATATATATATATATATATACAATAGGCTGGGCATTAACGCGTTAAAGCGTTAATCCGTTAATTAACTCGCTTAATTTTTTCGTTACTTTTAACGCCTGTTCGTATAATTTCGAAAAGAATTATCGGATTATTAACGAGTTACATTTGTGAATTAACGTTAACGCTTGTTAAAATTTTCATCCTACATCCGGTTAACGTTTAAATTAATTTGACGAGGTTTTATAAAATATTTTCTTATCAGATATTTAAATTTGTAATTTAGCTATGATTCGATTTCGATAACAGATAAACTTTTTTTTCCAAAATTTCCTACACGCCTTCTCAATGCTCAAAATGCTGTTTATTTCTACCGACGGTTATTATCCGTTTAGTTAATTGGTTTAACATGTTTTTCGCAGTATGCCTGTATTTCTCACTCTTATTGGTTCGCTGAAAGGCAAAAAAAGGTAGTGAGTGTTGCCTGCTTCAATGGGCAGTTCATTAACTTCTGTTCGTTCGTTACTTGAACTATTCTCCTCTTTGCTGACTTAGTTGAAAAATATTAAGAAGTAGGCCTAATAAGCGGTTTAATTTATAAAAAAAAATATACATATTTGCAGGGATGCCACGGAAAAAATCAATTTATGTAAATCAACTGATTATTTTCACTTGATTTTTTGCTCAAAAAATCATGCATTATTGATTTTTATAGCTTCTATATAGTTATTAGTATGATATAGTTAATATATTATATATATAATAGTATATACTATATATATATATATAATATAATATATTATATATATATATATTATTATTATATAATAATTAATATATACTACTGATATATATATATATATATATACTATATATTATATATATATACCTACAATACCTCTTACTGAATATAATTATATGTATAGTATATGAAATAATCCATTGTTTTTTTTTAATTTTATGATATAATTCGAAATTCATTTCCTTTTAGATAGAAACATTTATGTTTTATACTTTTTGAACACAATCTACTTTGTTATAAATTTCTTACACTATTGCTCAAACAAAGATCATGGCTTTCAAACAGGCATTTCTTTATTCTGATGCTGATTCATTGTATCAATATTACCAAATGAATAATCAGGTGTTTTCCGCTAACCACTCTTTATAGCTGTTGCCTGTTTCATTGTGTCAGCGTAGCACTATAAGCCTATTTTTAACGATTTTTGAATCCAGTGCAGTACTATGTGATTGTGTTCAAACTGTCAACTTATTTTTACTTTTGAAAGATTGTCTGGTTTACAAATATATATTTCTCTTTTATTTCTTATAAATAAAAAAATCACAAAAAAATTTTAAAATTGATTTTTTCTCAAAAAATCAAAAAATCACCAAACCTGCATATTGTAATAAAAAGTTTTCATATTCACTGAGTAATCATATGTATTTTTACAATAATATTACTATTAACATTAATTGTATATATAGTCATAATAATATATATATATATATATATATATATATATATATATATATCAGATAATAATATATATGATATAATAATATATTATATTAATATAGTATATATATATATATAATATATATATATATTCAGGTGAGCGGACTTTTTGGGGGTAGGACCAGAGTAGGCAACGCCACCTATGCCTATAAGTTGCAGCCTAAAAAATATTTAAAAGTCAGCATATATAGTATAATATATAGTACGGTATACATTAGAATTAATTCTTTGTCCTGAAACTTACGTAATATATAATATATATAGGTATATATATATAAGTATATAGTTATATATATATATATATAATATTATATATATAGCTATATATATAATGATTCTTCGTTCGAAGCTCTAACTTAAGAGCCGGGCCATCAATTTCACCGATTCCGTTTTTTAATAGTAGCGATCGGTGGCAATTGTTACATTTCTCTGAGTCAAAAAAAAAAGTTCCTTATTCTCTAGGGCAAGGCAAACTTGGATGTGCCTGACGAGTCAGTATCAGTCATTGTTTTTTAAATAATTCCCCATTTAAATTGCATGAGCAAGAAATAATAATAATATATAATAACGATAATATAATAATTTAACTAATTAATAATTATTTTTATGCTAACTATCGATCATCTCTTATTAGTCTTACTTCATTGAAGTTAAATGTCATAATCCATTTATAAATTATTGACTCAACTCAGGAGAGTCGGAAGGAAAACGCCGCCTGACTCAAATTGCTTTTCTCGGCGACGAAATATATAATAGCGTTGCCTCGACTCAGATCATTTAAGCATATTTCATGTTATAATAATAAAGATTCGTGTGTGGATTTATATTGTGATAATTAATACGTCTTCTATTATTTTGATTTAACTGATTTTGTGTTTTTTTAATAAAATTGAGCTGTAGTTTGGTAAATACTGCGGAAATAGTGTGGAATCTGTATTCGATATTAAGCTTTCATAAAAAATTAACTAAATTCTTTTTCGAATGTTGTAAGGCTATTGAAATTCAAATGTAGAAAATGGTGCAATACAGGCGAAATGGATTCGTATCACCTCCGCGCAATCTATTCATTCCTTACATTGTCGCTGAGTAATATATATTAATAGCTATTACTAAACTAGTAATCATAACTATACTAAGTAATAAGTACTATATATACTATAATATAGAGTTATATAGTAGTATATATATATCTATATATATATTATATAGTAGTAAACCTCAACTATATATATATAAATATATTATATATGGCAGGCACTGAAAAAAATAACACAGAAATTGCTGCAGGAAAAGCGAAAGAAAATTGATACTTCTTTATAAGATAAATGTGAGTAAGGTAATATATATATATATATAGTATATATAGAATGATATATATAGTAGTTATATATACTCATATATAATATATATATATATATATTATATAATATCATATAATAAATAGTATATATATATATATAATATAATATATATATATCATTGCATTTAGCCTAACTCGAAGAATTTTGACCACGCAGCCCGCCAACCTGACAACTATATGATAATAGTATATAGTCGATTATATATAGATATATTATATCACTAATATATATATATATATATATATTATATATATATAGTATATATAATAACTATACCTTATATATATATATGATATATAATATATATATATATAGTATGATAACGTATATATATATATACAAGAGAGCATAAAAATGAGTTTATTTTTTCTTATAATTTACTATATATATAATAATATATATGATATATATACTATGATATACTATATATATACCTGTATATAGTATTATATTAGTACTAATATATATACGTAAATATATATATACATACATATATATATATATTATTTTTAATATATATATATATATCTATATGTAGATTATATATATATATCTTTACATGCAATTATGGCAAATCTGCTTTAAAAGAATGTTCTAAAAATCGTG
Source organism: Trachelipus rathkii (assembly GCA_015478945.1). Taxonomy (NCBI): domain Eukaryota; kingdom Metazoa; phylum Arthropoda; class Malacostraca; order Isopoda; family Trachelipodidae; genus Trachelipus; species Trachelipus rathkii. Next base: position 15,087 of record JABUQX010001727.1, on the reverse strand, counting down.
ACAAGCCAAAATTCAGGGAAAAAAGCCTGCAAAACAAACCCCCCAAGTCATTATGTAGTGAAAATCTGAAAATCATACTCGCGAGTATTCACTCAGTAAATAATATATTAATATATATGAATAATATATTATAATATATACTACGTATATATATATATATACGTATATAGATATATATAGTATATATACTATATATATACTATATAATACTGATATAAGTATATAATATACATCTAGTAGGATAAATATATAAGAAATATGTCGAGGGATTCCGGTGGCCCTGAAAAATTTGATTATCCCGTCTTCTTTTTAAGAAAAAAAAAAATTAGAAGTCCCGCCTTAATTATTTACGTTATTACTTTATATTACCTATCTAAAGTAAAATATGCGGAGAGACGATGGGTACTATATTATATATATATATATGAGGGTATAAGTATTATAAAAGTAAGGAAATTACTATATATGGTGTATACGTAGTATTATGAGGATATATATATAAACTATATATATATATATGGTACCTATATAATCGGACTGCTTCACAATTACTCTCTATTCGAGATGCCATACCAAGGGTAAGCTATGCTATTGTAAAAATAATAGAACCACGTTCAAAGAATCTAAAAGAATCCTTTTGCTTGCCATTCCAACGCCAACACTGGCAAATATTGGCCTTGTAAACGAATTGCGGCCGGCTTGGTCGCCTTCCTCTCGCGTTGGCAAGAGCCTCGCAATTAGTTCCTTGGTGGGTTGGCGAACAAACTAATCAAGATGTTTTGGTGATTTGTTGAAAATAAATGTAATCTATAAGAGCCTCTATGCTTCAGGTTAATATAGTATATATATATATATATATATTATATTATATATAAATATATATAATATATATAATGATAGTATAGTATATTATATTACTATATATAATATATAATATTATATATAGTGATCCCTTACTATAGTTTCTGGTGTGTGGATAGTTCTGGCACAGTCATAGCGTACCCGAGCTGTTTAAATGTTCAATTCGTAGCTACGCCTCGAATATCCATCTTTATGAATATATAATATATTATATTATATATATATATATATATATATATATATATATATATATATATATATTAGTTATATATATATATAATATATTATTTATATATATATATATATACTTTTATATACAATTAAGTTATATATATATATATCTTAGTTATATATATAATATATATATATATATATATATATTAGTTATATATATATATACATACTCCTTATATAATTATGTGGCCACATAATTATATATCAGTATGTATTCATTTTAAACTCTATTTACAGTCACATTTTTATATTTTTGTTTCTTAAATACTGGATGAAAGTTTCTCGAAGACAGTAGAAATGAGAGAATTTCACTTTGTATAGAGAAAGCATCTCTAGATAAGCAAGAGGTAAGAAACGTATTCAACCGAATTAATTGTTGTACCGCGTATAAAAATAATCTAATGTTCATTCATAACACATGTTTAATTATACAAGGTTAAAACAATCGTCTTCTTATAAAAAATATAAATGCATGAAAATATTAATTATAAAAGAACAACTATGTAATCGTCTTCGGAACTGCTACATATGGAAAAATTGTTAATATTATAAAAGTGTTTAATTAATTGTATGTTTAATGAGTTTTGTATTACTCCCATTATATGTTCTTAATTCTTATATGATTTTTCTAGGCGATTTAGTTTGAGTCTGATTTATGGATAGAAGACCACCTGTGTGGCAAATAAAACTTTGTGTTGAAGACTTCTTTCTTTGCCCTGTGTGCCGAGTCTAATTAAGAATTGGGAAGAAATTCCATATTGGCCACCTGAAACCAAGGATTTCCGTGCCGTTACTTCCGAGATGAAAAATAGTCAGATGATATTCCAAGGGTCCGAACCCCGGACCGACGCCCCACGACTCATAAGCCTCTACTTATCTGGCAGCATTGAGAGATGCCTAAGTAAGATTTTAGATGAGATTAAACCAAGTTTTTATCACATATAAATATATATATATATATATATATATATATATATATATATATATATATATATATATATATATATATATATATATATATATATATATATATATATATATATATATATATATATATATCTAAAATTAACCTTAAAAGAGAGCTCTCTATAAAAAAATAAGTACCGAAACATATTTAAAGATATTCAACAATAATTTTAAGCCAATAATAAAAAATTGGATTTTTATTATTATTATTATTTTTTATTATTATTATTACTATTTTTTTCATATTTGAGGGTAACGTGAATGACCCCCTGGGCTGCCAATCATCTGCTTTATCCCTTTTATGGCTGTGGTCAATTGAATTAAAACTTTCTTTCAAAAAGAAGAAGAAAATAATTAAATTAATCTATTATTATCATTATTATTATTATTATTATCATTATTTGCATAGTGAAGGTTGAAAGAGATGATCAAGGCCTTGCATCGTTATTCAAACCACACTATATAAATAATTAAGATTGGTCAGGAAAAATATTTCCACACCGATTAAAATAATAATTAATAATTAATGATAATTAATCTATGTCCATTTTATAAAATTTTAAATATTTTTTAAATGAATGTCATATTCCGCGCAAAGCGTAAACAGGTTAAAGAAAATTTAGAATTAGGGGAAACCGGGGAAGATAATAACTAATTATCATATATTCTTTCATCTCCGCTTTCATTCTTTTTCTCTTCCTTTTCTTTAACTTGGCAACAGCGACGAGAAGAGAGGAAATCAGGAGAGAATTGCAAAGCCATCGACTCACAAAATTGTCGTTTTTTGTCGGAATTTTCTGAGCGAGAATTGTTTACGAAAAATTGGAGTCGGAGTTACCGAGAAGTCGAACTGACAGACCAACCGACTAACGGCGCTGGTATGCGTACAATGTAAACATTTCGTTCAAAACTTCGCCAAAACTCCACTCTAGAGCCTCATTGGAAACAGAGAAATTCTTGAAACTGAATTTTCTTCCTTTCTTTTCTTTGAAATTACTTCAAACCTGCCTTTATATATATATATATATATATATATATATATATATATATATATATATATATATATATATATATATATATATATATATATATATATATATATATATATATCTACTTGTATTTGTGTGTCACAGACATACGCTGATTTTTTTTATGGGAAACCATCTACGGGGGGGTTTAGTCCTAAGTGATAAATAATTTATATATATATATATATATATATATATATATATATATATATATATATATATATATATATATATATATGTATATATATATATATATATATATATATATATATATATATATATATATATATATATATATATATATATATATATATATATATATATACTCATATATATATATATAGATACATATACGATTATTAAACCCCACTTTGCTGGACCAGGAAAGCCTGAGAAAGCCATATCCCCAAAAGCTGATTAGAATTAAGATAATTTTAAGATTATATATATATATATATATATATATATATATATATATATATATATATATATATATATATATATATATATATATATATATATATATATATATATATATATATATATATATATATAGGGGGCCATATAAGTTGGGGAAAAACGAAAAAATTTTATGGAGATTTTCTGTTTAAACGCCTTAATTAGGTGAAATAAACATCGCATGGTAGTAAAAAGATAGTCTGAGTAGTAGAAGTAGTAGCATATGAGATCTGCGGACAACATTTTTTCTGTTGAGTTTTCCACCATTCTGACATTATAGAGTGAATAGTGGGAACCACCTACAACTATTTTTCGCATTTTAGTAAAAATCGATATAAATATATATATATATATAGTAGTATCGAGAGGGTCCGCAGACAACAGTTATAATTTCAACACTGGTTGACACTGCTTTAGCACGTATATAGTAGAGATAGTTAAGTGTCATACCGACCTATTGTGCATTATTTTGTGATTACGAAAAAACAAAATGGCGGAGAAACCAATTTCGGAGTTCGGAGATAACGGTGCTGCTGACGAAGAGAGAGATGAAGAGAATCTCGGAGTGAACGGAGACGGTAATGACGAAGGTCATATTTCAGATCAGGCAAATGGAGGGGGGGGCGGAGGTGAAACGCCCATAACCCAAGAAGGAGGACACGCTCCCCCAGGGACTTCCCCCATCCTAACTCCTGTGAACCCAAGGGCCAGTCAGAACCCCGACACAGCTCTTCTTAGCCAAGCATCCCAGATAGTAAGGGAGGGACCCCCTCCCCCACAGGTCGAGACTCCACCATACATGCAAAAAGCGGTTGCACTGGACAATACATTGAACCTACAGCTCAAGCCTACTACTGCTGACACTGCCGTTAGAAAGAAACCTCGCAGAAATTGGGGTGGATTCGAACCACACAACCTCAATGAAAGCAAGTGGGAAGGTGCAGAAATACCGACTCTCCCTTTGGGGACCTGACGGGCCCCACCGATCCAGAACTTCAGTTTTCACAGATCGGTCAACCCTGCTGGGCCTAACAACGCTCAACAACAAACCAACGTCCTCACAGGAGGAGTTATGACATAACACCAACGAAAGTGCCCCAGCAGGACAGAACACTTCAAATTATGGGTTTTTACCAACGGGGACGATGCCCCCACCTCCCTATTATACAGGCATGCCACCTGGGAACTACAACATGCCTAACCCACCATATCCCATGCCTAACCCACCATATCCTTATCCTGGGGCATGGCAAGGTTATCCTTATATGCCTCCACAGCCATTGGTCCCTTATTATCCGACCAATTTGTTTAACACCGCTTTTCCCACGATTCCAGAGAATTTGAAATTATTTGGCAAACATCTGAAAACCAGAACATGGAAAGGTATCTTGTACCCAGACTTCGTCACCTCTTTGAATGAAAAGCTAGATGCTTTAGGCCCACTAACTGAAAGTCAAAAGATCACTTTTGCCAAGTCTGCTATATCCTCAGACCAAAACAGCGAGGCTAGGAAATACATTCTGAGAGAAAATAGTTTTTCCAAATTCACTAAATTGGCAGATTTTCTCACCCAGTTAAAGACTTATCTACAGCCGGAGGAAAAGAAAATTTTCGAGCTCTGGTTGGACTTCTTAGAATATAGAAGAGAGAGAGACTCAATCTTTACTGATTTTGTGTTAGAGTTGAAAGAACGGCTATATAAATACCAGAGCCGCCTTCACGATCTAGATGATAAGGCAATGTTCAATTCAAGGCAGATAAACATCTTGGTTACTGGGAAGATCATTCAGAACGTGAATGAAAGGAGAGATGGGGAGAGATTACGAGAGAAGATCCTTAGGGTATTTGATACTGAGATGAGCTTAAATGAATTGATAGAAAAGTTATCTCAAATTTCCAATGGAGCATTATTAAAAGATGAGTATAGAAGGCCAAATGAGGGCCGCACCACTAAGGTGTTTTGGGCCAAAGAAGAATCGAGAGGGAGACAGAGGGTGGGAGTTAATAATTCATACAGGGAACCAATGAAGCCAAGGTATGAGGAGAAGGGAAGGGAGGAGGCGAGACCCGATTACACTCCTCAAAGGAGGGGAGATGAGGTAAAGCCGAATAATACTTTTCAAAAGAAAAGAGAAGAAGTGAAGACGGGGTATGGTACACTGAGATATAAGGGCACCTTAAAGATGTCCGCCCAAGAGCTAAGAGAACACTATGTGTGCTTCTTTTGTGAATCAGTGGGACACTCGTCCCAAGCATGTCGTTGGGGATTGCCCTATTGCCAAAAATGTCAGGCAAACCATAGAAGGGGATCGCAACAAAATTGTAGAGGAGCACCGCCTTGGAGACCTACCCCAGATACCCCGCTGATGTTCACTCCATACAACAGTAAGATGGACATGGACAAAGGGATAAGAGCGGAAAAGCCAGAGTCTTACAACCCAGGCCAGCGAGGGCCCAGGACCTTCTCCAAGAAGAAGAAAGGGTACAAGCCCCCAGATGGGAAGGTAAAGACCAACGCGAGAGTGTATATGGCTGAGAGCCAGCCGAGAGATTTTGAGGTGAATGAAGTAGTGGAGTATGATGATAGGATGTATGAAGGAGAACTTTCTCATCCTCAGGATAGGATAGAGAATGAAAATTTTTAGAATCGGGCAAAGAGAAGAAACGTGTGAAGAAAAAGTTTAAAGATAGAGAGAAAAGATGGGAAGTTAGGCGAAATAAACAGAAAGGAAAAGAAGTCGTGCAGCAACCTTTTAGACTGGGACGACACTTTTACACCAATGTCTACCTTGCTCCATCTTTAAGTAGTAGGCAGACGAAGACCAAAGTTTTGGTTGACACAGGATCTAGTGTCAGTATCGTCACCGCCCGGCGGCTCAAACAATTGGAAAAGGAGGGAAACTTTAAAGCAATCCTCCGTAAGACCGATTTAGTAGTACAGGGGGTGAACAGTAAGCCAACGGTCTTAAAAGGAGAAATACAACTATACCTTCGCCTACATAAAAAGCATTACCTCACTACTTTCCAAGTGAGTGAGAACGATGGAGAGAATAGTTGGGATATTCTTTTAGGTAGCAATGTTTTGTCTAACATTCCCATAACTTTGAACTTCTTTTCTGCACAGATGTCTATCAAGGAGGATAGAGAGGTAGACATTCCGATCTTTGCCGATCCACTCGGAATTTATTTGGTTAGAGAAGTTTCTGGAGGGAATCTTAAAGTAATAAGGGACCTCAAGAAAAAGGAGGAGCAGTTGCCCCCGGCCCGAGGGTCGAGAGGGGGGGGAACAAAGGATTCGAACCAAATTTTCGCTAAACCAACCGCACGTGCTGCGGATAAGCATCTTTTTCCTAAAGGGACCGCCTTGCCAGCTAAAAGCGCACGCAACGCGGATCAGCATCTTTTTCGTAGGGAGGCCGCCTTGCCAGTTAAAAACGTACGCAACGCGGGTAAGCATCTTTCTCATAGGGAGGCCGCCAGGTCAGTTAGAAACGTAAACGCCGCGGATGAACCTCGCTCCTATAGGAAGGTCGATTTGTCTATGTCCCAGGGGGGGAAGACAACCTCTTCAGTTCGAACTTCGGAGAAGCCACCAGTGCCTACACATGGGAAAAGAGATAGGGAAATTGCCTTGAAAGGAGAAGCTCAAGTGGAGCCAGACAAGATGAAAAGAGACAAGGTGGGCCTCGCGAACCCACCCCTCACTCATCGCAGCGCTGCTTCCAGAGGAGCCAGATCCACCCTAAAGCATACCCTCAAATGGAAAGAAAATTTGACCAACTGAAGATTTGGGAAGCTCCCGAGAAAGATGACCAGGAAGAAGATGGTCATTTGATGATCGATGAGGAAATTAAGATAAATTTAAAGGTAATTGAGAAGACTGTTTTGCCTAGCCAATCATGCGGATACCTAAAACTCCGACCCGAAACTCAAGATGATTTTGAGCTGGAGCGGAAGTGTTTAATGACACCAGCTTTCACCATGGGACCATTGTATGTGGCCAATACAATTAGCCCAGTGAGGGATAACACGGTTATCCTCAGTTACATCAATTTGAGTGACCAATTGATTAGCCTGCACAAAGGTGCGACCCTAGGAGAAGGGTATCCGATTATTAGCAAACAGATCAAGAGAGGCACAGACGTAAGAGGACACCAGAGAACAGTTTCTTCTAATGTAGCCACCTGCTCAAAAGGTCTTACGAAGACAGAGTTAAGGAGGGTGTACAAAGAGATCATAGAAGAGAAGATGTCAAAAGAGGATGCAGAGAATTGTCTTCTCGAAAACCCAGAGTATCTGGAGGAATTGCTAGAGCTCCTCATGGACTACCATGACGTATTGGCACTAGATGATGATGCTGTCCCAGTCTGTCCGCTTCAGAAATTTAAGATTGAGCTGTTACCCGATGCTCCTAAAGTAATCTTTCGAAAACAGTACAGATTACCGCACCGATACTTGCAAGACATCGATGATTTCACCGATTCTGCACTGAAAAAGGGGTACATCAAAGCAGGGTACAGCCCCCACTCGTCTCCGTTACTGGTGGTGGCTAAAAAGAATAGTTCAAAGCCTAGAGTGTGTCTGGATTACAGGTACCTCAACTCCCATAGCGTTCAGGACGTGTTCCCTCTGCCTTCTATCGACGAGATTTTTACATCCCTAGGGGGTAACACGGTATTTACATCCGTAGATTTACTGGATGCATACAACGCCTTGGAAATAGAGGAAGGGACGCAAAAGTTGATGGCATTTAGGACGAGGAAGGGCCTCTGGTGTCCCACTCGCTTGATGTTCGGACATAAGAATGCTCCTAGCATTTATGCCCGCACGATGACAATGGCCTTGAACCACCTCTTAGGACCAGTCGCACAAGTCTATCTAGACGACGTTTTGATCCTGGGCAGGAACGTGGAGGAACACTTTGAAAATTTGAGGAAAGTACTCGCTGCTTTCAGAGAAAATAAGCTGAGAATAAAATTATCAAAGTGTAGCTTCCTACAATCAGCCGTTCTGTACCTGGGATTCAAGATAGGAAGAGATGGAATTAGCCCAGATCCGGCCAAGGTAGAAACAATGAAGAGTTTCGTCCCTCCTACAAATGTGAAGGAGACACAGAGTCTACTTGGTTTCTTCTCTTATTTTCGCTTCCTCATAAAGGACTTTGCCGCAGTAGCACAACCTTTGTACGATCTGATAAAGAAAAATGTTCCTTTCCTTTGGACGAAAAAACAACAACAAGCTTTCGACACTTTGAAAGAGAAACTAGTAGTACAGCCACAACTAACTTTCCCTGATTACAGCAAAGAATTCTTCGTGAATACAGACGCCAGTAATTACGGAATAGGAGGAGTGTTGTATCAACTGACAGATGAAGGGAAAGAGAAGCCCTTATCTTTCGTGTCCCGGACACTCAGGGGCAGTGAGTTGAATTATGATACGATTGAAAAGGAATGTTTGGCCGTGGTGTTCTGCTTGCAGAAGTTTAAGAACACCATTTTCGGCTATAAGGTAACCATCATCACTGACAATCAACCTCTCTGTTTTATTTTCCGAAATAAACAGCAGACGGGCAGATTAGCCAGATGGAATCTACTAGTAAACAGTTTCTCACCTACCATAGTGTATAAGAAAGGAAAGAATAATGTTGCCCCAGACTATCTGAGTAGGCATCCGGCATCTAATGTGTTCCTGGTCAAAGAAAAAGCGAAAACAGAGAGAACAGAGAAAATAGAGAAAGCAGAAACAACAGAAAAGTTTCCGCGAATCGATTTCGCGTTGAGTCGGGAAAATTTCATCAAAGAACAACAGAAATGTCCCCGTGTAGGAAAATTGGTAAAATGGGCCGAAGAGAATCCCCAAACACCCCCTCACATCTTAATAAAAGGCATCTTACATTACGTTGTGGAAGCAAAACCGTATCGTGTACATGTTCCAGACAGTATGATTTACAGTGTAATAGACCAATGCCACGCTTCACTAGCTAGCGGCCACGGTGGGCAGCTAAGGACTGAAAAGAGAGTAGAGGAAAAATACTATTTTCCTGGTATTCAAAAGTTAGTGAAGGAATACTGTAGTCAATGTGTATCATGCGCTAGAACTAAGGGTCCCAGACCCCCGGTAGCAGAGATCAATCGATGGCCGTTGCCATATACGCCTTTCTCACGCGTTCATGTTGACAGTATTGGAAAATTACCATCTTGTACAGGATCCGGAGCCAAATACATCTTAGTATTTCGCGACGTTCTGACACGGTATGTCGAATTAGTGCCTTGCAAGACGAGGACGAGCGAAGAATGTGCCAGAGCACTGCAAGAGAGGGTTATATGTAGACATAGCCCTCAGTTGCTGGTGTCTGACAACGCCTTGGAATTTACGAGCCAGGTATTTAAGGACCTATGTAAGGCGTGGAGGATAAAGAAGATAGAAATTTTGCCTTACAAACCATCCCAAAATGGTGTTGTGGAAAGAATAAATGCTGATCGAATCTTTCTTGCGGCATTATGTGAATGCAAATCACAGAGACTGGGATAAATACCTGAGCTTTGCCCAAATCGCTATCAACTCCGCGTATAATCGATCTATAGGGTCTTCTCCCCATTTCCTTTTGCATGGATATATAAAAAGGCTCCCTTATGAAATGCCTGATTATGTATCACCCTTTGTGAATAAGTCTGAGAAGATGAGATTCATTTCAGACGAAGTAGATACGATAGTAGAAAGGATCGATTATATAAGAGATTTGGCAAGAGAGAAGTTAGAAGCGGAAACCACGAAAACTTTGGAGCAACAACACAAAAGGGCCAAGCAAAGAGAGTTTAAAATAGGAGACTACGTCTTCGTTAGAGCAGTTAAACCGCCCCATCAAAGTTCGAAGTTATGTCCCAAGTTTGAAGGGCCATATATTGTCCGATGTTTAAAGGGACCTAATAAACTAATGGTGTATTGTTTAGAGTCAGGCCGAACCTTCCATGTTCATGTAGACAACGTTAAGGTGGTCCCAGCAGAAAAGTTCACCGAGTCACAATTTGACTTTATGAATGATGAAGTTTGGAACCCCCACGCAGTGGAAGAAATGTTAAGCTCCAAAGAACAAAAAAGGGAAAGAATTGAGGAAAGACAACAGAGAAGAGACCCAGGAGTCCCTTCTGAGAGAGAAGAAGAAAGAGGAGAGGAGGAGGAAGATGACGAAGGAGCAGAAGAAGACGAAGAAATAGAAGAAGTAGATGAAGTGGAAGAACTTCCTCCTCCCACTAATCAAATGTCTTCCCAATATTCTTTCCAAATTCCCATGACGCCACAAATTCAGCCCGGACACAGCTACTTTCCCATTTCCCATCTACCACAATCTCAACAAGAACACTACAACTCTTACTCTATCCCCCCACCTCAGCCGGTACCGAGTAGTACGAATTGTTGGAGCCATCCAACTCCCGTGCAACAACCGACCCCAGTGGAACCCGTAAGAGAAAGTAAACCCATGGAAGAAAGAAAATTTAGCGATGAGATTGTAGAAAGAAGATACAGCGATGTAGTCGCCGGAAGAGCGCGTCCAGACAGTGAATTTAAGTGTTCCACTCCAAAGGTTGACTTCCCAAAAACTCCCTCCAACCTTGCGGTTCGGAGAAAAGAGTTTAGACCATCTTTATCCCCTATTCAACAAGAGATTTCCCTAGAAAACCCTGTTCAAGGAATTTCCCAGGAGCCACCAACACACGAAGGTGAGGTGTATGGAGCCTATGGTGGAGTCCCTCCAAGAACATATTCCCCTGTGAAATCTCCAACTCCCAGTAAAAGATGGCCACTCTCCCATTCTCCCCGGTCGTAGATACATCTCCTAAGGTATCCTCCCAGATAACAGAAAACAGGATCCTTCTTACAGGCCCCATAATCTGTTCACGGGTCCTAGAGATTCTACACCCCGAGTTACCCGAAGTCAAACAAGGATGAAGGAACAAGCTTTACAGCAACAGCCTGAGGCAAGTGACAACACGGAGACTACAGCGAAGACTCCTGTCCAACCTCCACCTGTCAAATTGGATTTGAACACAACAGTCCGAGGAGGGAAGGCTTGGTATTTGCCTCCTGGTTACTAGTTCATCCCAATTTTGTATATACTTTGTATATTCCTAGATTTAAGAGAAAATTCTTTTAGTTTGTAGAATGAATTCTTCTTATTCTGTTAGTCTAAGAAGGATACTTTTAATTTTAAGAATATGATGAAAGTACATTTCGCTTCGCGTCTGTACTAAATTTTTTTTTCTTAGTTAAGGAATACTTAGTGGATTAGGAAAAATATTAGGCTGGATTAGTAGACGATCGTCATAAATTTAAGAAATTAGACTGGATTAGTATATATTCTTAAAAATTTAAGAAAATTAGTCGGGATTAATACATATTCATAAGAACTCTAATCTTAGAATTTAGATGTAGCTTCGATAGATCTTAGAATAGATTAATTCAATTCTAGTTTTACTCATTTTTTTATATAAAGAAACCTTTTAAAAATATGTTTCACTCTCAGAATAAGGGGGGGGACAGCAATTTTTAATACAAAAAAATAAATACAAAATAGAAAATCCAAAAAACTTTTCTATTAAGAAAACAAAAAAATAAGTAACGAGTAAGTAAGTAAGTAATATAAAAGCTAAATTAGTATTTAAGCAACTAATAACTAGTAAGTAAAAAACAACTAAGTATTAAAATAGTATGTAACGTTGAGTTTAAAACCTCTTACATTTAGATTTTAAGTCAACTAACTCGTTTATAGTTAAGAAATCATTTAGTTTAGTTAATAAAACGCAACGCTTTAACTAACCAACTAATTTTAAAATATTAATTAAACATAGGCGACCTTTAAAAATTTCAAAACCAAGAAAAGTATAAAGTATAAATATTTCAGAAATGAATTTCGGAATACCAGTTTTGCTGCTACTCATCATCGCATCAACAGGCCAAAGTAATCTCATAAACGAAAAAGAAGAAACGAAGATTCTACCTGGTTTAGTTCTATATCGTACGGGAGAAGTCAACTTCATAGAAGGATACCTCGATCTAATTATTTCCTTAGAATGTCCTCCAGACATTAAAGAAACAATCATCAAGACAACTAAACTAGTAACCAACGTCAAAGAATCATTCCTACCATCGTTCGAAACCACGTTTCTAAATGTTTCAACACATCAAAGGGCGCACCAATGGGAATTCAAGCTAATGACCATCCGAGTAAAAGTGTTAGCCCAGAAATTAAACGAAGTAAGTGAATTGCCTTGGATCTCTGTAAGATCGAAAAGGAAGCGAGCCGCTTTTGAATTCGGAGGAGACGTCCTCAACATTCTCTTTGGCACTGCTACCGATAAACAGGTAAAACTACTTCGAAAGAAGATCAACATCTTAGGTAATTATGCCTCTACCTCAAACTTATTGATTACTGAACTAAAGGAACAGTTGAAAGCGAATACTCGTACTTTAATAAATTTTAGGGATAGCTTACAAAAATTAATCGAATTTCAGAGTAGTTTAAGTGCTACACACAATATAATAAACCAATTGGGAAGTATCAGGGCGTTAATAAATTTAATTGAACAAACGGTTCATAACATCCACCAAATCCACCAACTAGTGATAAATTCCCTCCAACTCGCTAAAAACAAGATCACCAACTCGCAACTTTTCTCTCCCATCTTCCTATTGCCTTTTGTACTAGAAATGAACAAAGAAACCAAACTTCACACAGTCATTCCTCTAGAAACAAAAACATATCAAACTTTTTTAACCTACTCTTGGACTATCCAATCTGCAGCTAGCCCTTACGAACTAATCACCTTAATTCCGTAGAAAATTTCATTTCATATAAACTTATACCTTTTCCTACTCATCTTCCTTTAAATCAATCTTTAGTTAGAGTCATGTATAACGACCCAAATAACTATTTCTTTGTGAATTATGGAAATCGAAGATACACTTATCTTAAGGAATCAGCACACGATCTTTGTCGACATGTAGGCCAATTAGCCGTTTGTCCCCAATCCCAAGTGTTTGCTTCCATTGATGATCAGTCTTGTTTACTATCTTTAATTTTGAATTTCACCAATGACTTTTCACACTGCCCTATTGCAGAATATAAAACTATAGAACCTTATACTGTCGCTTTAGGACACTTTACCCTTATTTCTTTTTCAGAAAAAACTAGGGCTTCGATTGCATGTGAGAAACCCAATTCTATCCAGCATGTCTATGACTATGTCTTTACTATTCCTCACGGATGTGCTTTCATCTCCTCTAAGTTTCAGTTTAAGAATCCTATTCACCTTGAAAAGAACATAACCCTTTCTTCCTTAATTTCTTATTCTGATCACGTTTTATTCAACTTCTTATCTCACGTTGCTTTACCTAACATCTCTTCTGTTTTGTTCCCTAAGTTTCAAACCTTAAAAGAAATTCATTGGAATCAAAGACTAGATCAATTAAATCAAACAATGCACCCTTTTACACCGTATTTTCCCCAAATAAAATTCATTCCATACATTGGAGGAGGAACTTCTGGCACGATCTTTTTCCTCATCGTTCTTGTCATAGCATATTTCGTTTGGACTAAAAGAGTATTCCTTTGCAATATGTGCATGCCAAAGGTATCCCCACCAACTGAAAGCGTCCCACTTCAGGCCATTCCAACATCTAATGTACGAATCCAACTAGCACCTGAAGATGTTCCTTTAAATAACCTGGTTCAGATAAGATCTCGACCCAACTCCCCAACTCCTATCCAACGCTTGTCTTTACTTCCAAGACCTCCTATGCCTCTTCCTAACCCTCGAGCTATTACCTCTTCTGAAAATCAAGTGACGTATTCTAATTGAAATCAATCTTAACGTTCAAGTTTCTCTCTAAGGGGGGGGCCTTTATCGTACTTGCTTCACAATTACTCTTTACTTCGAATGCATACCATATTTGGTAAGCTATGCATTGGTGAAAATTAGAATGCGTCATAATCTAAGAATCCTTTGCTTGCATTCCAACGCAACACTGGCAAATATGGCCTTGTAAACGAATTGGGCGCTGGTCGCTTCCTCTCGGTTGCAAGAGCCCGCATTAGTTCCTTGTGGCGAAGCAAACTATCAAGATGTTTTGGTGATTGTGAAATAAATGTAAATCTATAGAGCCTCTATGCTTCATATATATATATATATATATATATATATATATATATATATATATATATATATATATATATATATATATATATATATATATATATATATATATACCTACTATATTTCTGTGTGTGTGGATAGTTTGTACAGTCATAGTTACCCAGTGTTTAAATTTCAATTCGTAGCTACGCTCGAATTCCATCATTATATATATATATATATATATATATATATATATATATATATATATATATATATATATATATATATATATATATATATATATATATATATATATATATATATATATATATATATATATATATTATATATATATATATATATATATATTTAGTTGGTATATATATATACATACTGAAGCTTATTTA
>JABUQX010001726.1:15000-17227 GCA_015478945.1 Trachelipus rathkii | reverse complement strand
GTGGCACTCACTTGGCACTCATTGGCACTCACTTGGCACCTATTGGCACTCATTGGCACTCACTCTGGCACTCACTCACTCACCTGTCACTCATAGAATAATCATAGAACACTAATAGAACACTAGATACTTCAGTAAGCATTAAATCTCAAATGACAAAAAGCTATAAGATCAAAAAGTTACACACCAAAATTTGTACCCTGAATAAGGGCTGATCTGGCACCCTGGCCTCAAAGATGTCTGTAAGAAGATCTGGAAGGACATTTAAAAATTAGGCTGGCCTAAAAACAAGATAGCCAAAACAGGCACAAAACAACCATGGAAGACCAAAGGAATATAGGTACTGCATGGCAGACATGTAAATGTAAGTGTCTAGCACAATAAGTCATGAGCAATGTGTAAGTGTCAGTGAATGTAAGGCGTGCAGGTGTGTGTGTAACCGGCCCATGGTGGAGTGCGTCTATGGATAAACAGGCGTCTGGCAAGAGTGGCGGCATAGCGCCCATATATGTATATGTCATAGCGCACGCAAGATATGATATAGTGTGCATATGGTCACAGCGTAAGCGTCCCATGGTAAATACAACAGGTAAAACGCGCGCGGCAACCAGGTGTGGCAACCAGTGAGCGCAACTGTGTGTGAGGCGAAATCAGGAGTATAAACTGGTGTGTATACATACAGCGTGTATACAACGGCGTGAGGAAGCAAACTATGCGGAGCGCAACCGTGGCAACCAGGTGATACAAACAGTGCTCATGGTAAATGGCGGCAACCGTGGTTAGTGAATGCAGATAAGTTGAGTGTGTATAAGCAACCAGTGAGTGGGCAATCCGTGTGTGGCAAATCCGTGTGAGTGGGCGAAATCCAAGGAGGCAATCTGTGTGTGTGTGTGTGCGTGTGTGTGTGTGTGTGTGTGTGTGTGTGCAGAAAAGTGTAGATGTGAACTTAAACATCAAGGTCAAATGTTAAGACATCAAAAGGGGGTAAGCCCTCAAAGGAAGGCCAAAATTACCGGGCCAAATTAACGCATGGTATATGGTAAGGTCAAGGCCGAAATATCATGGTCAAACAATGTTAAGACATCAAAAGTGGCTGGTCCCATGAAGATGTACCACTGTGGCTGTAAAATTGACCCATGGTATATGGCAAGGTCAAGGGCCGAAATATCATGGTCAAACATAGTTAAGACATCAAAAAAGGGTTAAGTCCCAGGGTGACCAAAATTACCGGGCAGACTCCATGGAAGACCAAAGAGCTGGTCGAAATATCATGGTCAAATACAACGTTGTTACGCAACTTATAAACCCTTCTTCGAAGGGTTGTAAAAATTAGGGTTGCCGAAAATTAGGAATACAAAAATTAGGGTTGGGCAAAAATTAGGGTGAAAATAGGGTTGCCAAAATTGCACCGAATACAGTGTCTGGCCGAAAATTTGTTCTAAAGGTCAAGGCCCGTGCTAAAGGTCAAAAAGGTCAAGGTCAGGTAAAAATTTGGGCCCAAAATAAGCCCCCAAAAAGGTGAAGGTCAAAAAAGGTCAAGGGCAGGTAAAAAAGGTCAGGTGTTTTTTTCGTCGGTCAAGGTAAGGTGGGTTTTTCGTCGGTCATGGTGGGTTTTTCGTTGTCAGGGTGGGTCTTTGGGCCTCCGGAATGCGGGCCCTACTACTAGGTCGGTCTTTGTTTCCGTTAGTGATAGTGTGGGTCTTTGTTCGTTAGTGGATAGGTGGTCCTTGCTCCGCCAGGTGATGGCGGATCCTTGTTCGCCAGTACAGTGAGCCTTGCCCGCCAGTGATGGTGCGTCCGGTTCGCCAGGTGCATAGGTGGGTCTTTGTTTCCGTTAGGTGGATAGGTGGGTCTTTGTTTCCGTTAGGTGGATAGGTGGGTCTTTGTTTCAGTTAGGTGGATAGGTGGGTCTTTGTTTCCGTTAGGTGGATAGGTGGGTCTTTGTTTCCGTTAGGTGGATAGGTGGGTCTTTGTTTCCGTTAGGTGGATAGGTGGGTCTTTGTTTCCGTTAGGTGGATAGGTGGGTCTTTGTTTCCGTTAGGTGGATAGGTGGGTCTTTGTTTCCGTTAGGTGGATAGGTGGGTCTTTGTTTCCGTTAGGTGGATAGGTGGGTCTTTGTTTCCGTTAGGTGGATAGGTGGGTCTTTGTTTCCGTTAGGTGGATAGGTGGGTCTTTGTTTCCGTTAGGTGGATAGGTGGGTCTTTGTTTCCGTTAGGTGGATAGGTGG
>JABUQX010001726.1:0-10000 GCA_015478945.1 Trachelipus rathkii | reverse complement strand
GTGGGCATCAAAGTAGTGTGGTCATCTAAATTTACGTCGTGATCATCTAGTGGCATCTAAAGTACGCTGTGGTCATCTAGTGTGGGCATTCTAAAGTATTGTGGGTCATCTAGTGTGGGCATCTAAGTACATGCTGGTCATCTAAAAACGTGTGATCATCTAGTGTGGCCATCTAAAGTACGCGTGGTCATCTAGTGTGGGCATCTAAAGTATGTGTGGTCATCTAGTGTGGGCATCTAAAGACCTAAAAGGTTGAGTGATGAAAGCTTCCATTTACATCAATGGTCTGATCGAAGGAATTTTCAAACTGAAGGAATCATTATGGTGAGGTGCTTCCTACTTGAAAAAAAAACGTCTGGTGAAAAAGGTACCCTTAACCATTAAAAAAAATTCTATTAAACATTTTAAAGATAACTTCCACGTTAACAAAGAATTTTGGTCATTTATGATAAGGTTCTTTATTTGCTTTCTTCAAATACAGCTCACAATTTTATATATAATTTTATACTAAAAATATTATGCAAGAAATAATTTATAACATTATACAGTAAACATTTCTAATAGAAACTAATTCATATCTACCAATACTCTGTGCCATATGTAATTATTTTGACAATGATAAGATAAAGGAAAATATTTAACCACCTTTAATATTATTTATTAATATCATTATTAATTACTTATTATTATTATTATTATCATTAATATTTAATCAAATTATTATTATTTTGTTTAAATATTTAGCGATATAACTAAAATGACTCTTTCACTATAATTTATACAGTTTAGATAGATAGATAGATAGATAGATAGATAGATAGGTAGTCTTTTAGTCTTTATTTCTTTATTTCGTACACTGAGTACATTTAAAATATATATATATATATATATATATATAATATATATATAATATATATATATATATATATATATATATATATATATATATATATATATATATATATATATATATATATATATATGAAAGAATTAATGAATAAGTGCTGGCGAGAAGAAAGGACACCTAAAGAATGGAACAGATCAGTAATATGCCCAATTTTTAAAAAAGGGGATAAGGCAGACTGTAGAAATTACAGAGGAATTGCTTTGACACCACATATCGCAAAGGTATATGAACGAATATTAGAAAAAAGATTGAGAGAGAGGGTAGAAGATAAAATGGACGAGTGGCAACATGGCTTTAGGCCAAATAGATCAACTATTGATTTGATATTCGCTTTAAAGATGGTATGTGAAAAGGGTTGGGAATTTAACAGAAAGATGTATTTGGCATTTGTAGACCTGGAGAAGGCTTTTGATCGTATACCGAGAGGGGTCCTGTGGAATATACTTAGAACGAGAGAGTATGGAATACCGGAAAAACTAAGAAAAGCAATAAAGAGCACTTATACGAATAGTTTATGCAAAGTGAAGACCCAGATGGACGATGGAGATTGGTTTGAGGTTGATACGGGGGTGAAACAGGGTAGTGTTCTCTCTCCGATTTTGTTTATCCTGTTCATGGATTATTGTGGAAAAATGGTCCAGAGACGAGTGGAGGGAACTGTCTTTGGATACGCAGATGACCTTGCGTTGGTGGCGGAATCAAGAGAGGCTCTGCAGAGATTTATTGCAGTGTGGGATGAGGAGTTGAGGGAGAGAGGAATGAGGATAAATGAGGAGAAGACTGAGGTGATGTTGATAAGTAAAGAGGAGGAGGAAGTGAATATTAGAGTGAGGGATCAAGAATTGAAGCAGGTTGATCAGTTTAAATACCTTGGAGTTTGTTTCGGGACGGGAAATGTTATTAACATAGAATTGAATAGTAGAATAGAAAAGTTTAATAATACATTAAGATTGCTATATCCGTTAATACGAGACAGAAATGTCCCTCGAAAGGTGAAAATAGTAATATACGTGTCTATTCTACGACCTATACTAACGTATGGTTGCGAAGCATGGGCTTTAACTACAAAAACTAAGAGTAGGATACAAGCGTGTGAAATGAGGGTGTTAAGATCCATAAAGGGAGTTACGAGGAGGGATAGAATGAGAAATGATGATATAAGAGAGGAGCTGGGGGTGGAGAGTATACTGGGTTTTATTGAAAAGGGACAGCTACGATGGTACGGACATATGATGAGGATGAATGAGGATAGATACCCGAAGAAGTACTACAGATGGAGGCCAGATGGAAGACGCAGTGTAGGTCAGCCAAGAACCAGATGGAGTGATAACGTGAGGGCGGCCATTGAGAGAAGAGGACGTGGGATGGAGGAGCTGGAAGAATCAGGTATCTATGAGGACCGAACGCGGTGGAGGGGTTTCGTCCAGAACATCTGACAAGCGTTCACGCTTACAGGAGTCTGGTGAGAAGAAGAAGAAGAAGAAGTGATATATATATATATATATATATATATATATATATATATATATATATATATATATATATATATATATATATATATATATATATATATATATATATATATATATATATATATATATATATTACATTAAAATAAATTATATTTTGCATAATATAAAATTATAATATATAATTAAACTTATTTAACACAAAATCATATCCCCCTATGTTATCTTAATGGATCCTCCCTATTTTGAACAAATTTTATTCTCGCTTTGAGTGCATCCAAATCATTATCAAATAAATTAATGACTCCATATTTAGTTGCAAATGTTTCTTCAATATCTTTAACTAAAATACCCCTTTTCAATATTACATTTTTATAAACAAAGTTACATGGCTTATTAAATAATCTAAATACAGTGCATAATTTCAAATTGTTTAAATAATGATCAAACATGAGCCATTCCAATGAATTACAAATAAAATGATTACTAATCCTATTCGAAATTCCATAAACTTTTTTTAAAGCATTGTGAAAGCTAACTTCAAACTGTCTGTAAACTTGACTAATATTATACTTATTCATCCATAAATTAGCTCCATAGAATGGCATACAAAATGATTTCATTAAGAAGAGAACAATATCCGATCTTAAGGAACCAAATCTTCTTAAAATAACATTAAATTTTCCTAGAAATTTATCCCTAGCTCGTCTAACGTCAGATTTTTCTTCTAGATTTTTATTTAAAATAGAGCCAAGATATTTAGTTTCCATAGAACACTTTAGAAAACCCTGAGAAATCTTTACTTTAACTAATTCATCCTTATTTTTAGTTGATCTATTACAAAACGCAATCACTGTACTTTTATCTACATTTAATTTCAAGCATAATCTCTTAATTACATTTTCCGTTATGTCTAAGAGTTTTTGTAGTCCTTCTATTGAGGGAGCCAACAAAACTAGATCATCTGCGTACATAACAACATTAGACATGCTCATACCTAATCTCGCACCTATTTTACTATTTACCAATTCTTTTATAAGTTCATCTATATAAATACAAAAGAGTAGAGGTGACAGAAATTCCTCCTTGTCTAACACCATTTTTTATCTTCCATCTATTTGATACATTATTTTTAAATTTAACATGAGCAAACTGATTGTTGTAAATATGCACTAAAATATTATACATTATATCAGGAATTTTCAAATTCTCCAATTTCTTAAATAAAATGTCATGATTGACTTTGTCAAATGCCTTCGAAAGGTCTAAGAATGCCGCATACATGGTTGAACCTCCCTCGATGTATTCTGAAATTGTTTCCTTCAAAACGAAGATTGCAGTCTCTGTAGAGCAATTTCTTCTAAAGCCATGCTGCCTATCATCCAGAATGACATAATCTTTAATCCTATTCAGAATTCCATATTCAAACAGCCTTAGAAAGAAAGATGACATCATCACCGGTCTATAATTATTGGAATCACAGCAATTTCCGTATTTATCTTTTATAATCGGGGTTATCGAGCCCTCCAATAGGTCACATGGAATATGATTGTGCATCATACCAAAATTTACCTTATCTATAAGTTGGTGCACCTTTAAAAAAACCCTTTCCTTCTCCGAGAAGAAGAATAACGTAAAAGTTGTAAACAACGTTGCCAGTTTAAAAGGAAATCTACAGAAAAATCTGTAGAAGATGCCAGGCCTGTGACATTTATATTTCCTATGCAATTATGATGGTAGTTTTTTGCCGAAATTAAAATTTATCATGTTCCAATATGATTTATTTCTTTTTATCAAATTTATTTGTAAATAAGGTTATATCAAAATTTACCTTATCTATATAATTCAATGTACTACATATGGATTTATATGGTTTGAAATATAAAAAATATATATATATATATATATGTATTACATATATATATATATATATATATATATTATTTATATGTTTTTATAATATATATATATATATATATATATATATATATATATATATATATATATATATATATATATATATATATATATATATATATATATATTATATATAATATATTATATATATATATATATATATATATATAAATGAGCAGAAGAGGGCAGTGATCAGAGTGGAGAAGTTGGCAGAACAAGAAACGAGACGAAATTATGAACGGGAAATGCAGGTAACCCTAAGGAATGGAGAAGAAAACGAAGACTTGCAGGATGTCATCAGGGAAGTGGCAAAGAAAACTCTTGGTAAAAGATGAGTAGGAGGTACTAGGAAGAGACATACACCATGGTGGAACGAAGAAGTGAAAAAGCAATTAAGAAAAAAACAGAGAAAATGAGGAAGTGGCTGAAAAGAAGAACAGCTGCAGCAAGGGAGGAATATGTACAGGCAAGGAATGAGGCAGAGAGAATAAAGAGGAGAGCAAAAAAGATGGAGACAGAGAGAATGGCAGGAGAAATAACGAGAGATGTGGGCGAAGGGAAGAAAAAGCTGTTCAAGATGGCGAAGGCGTAAAGAAAACCAAAAAGCGTAACTAGACATAAAAGATAGAAACGGAGAGATTCTTGTGAGACCGCAAGAAAGAAATGATAGATGGACCGAATACTATGAAGATCTGCTAAATGTAGAATACAGAGAACAGGAGGAAGAAGCTGCAGATCAGACAAGAGGTAGGAGAAGAGGAGGATGAAGGCGAGAGATAACGGGAGAATATAAATAGGCTATAAAAAAGGATGAAAGAAGGGTAAAGCTCCCAGGAGAGGATGGAAGTGGCTGCTGGAGTTGGTGGAGGAGGGAGGAGAGGAGCTGAAATGGAGAATCATCAGTTTGATGAACAAGTGTTGGAGAGAAGGAAAGGTGCCGAAAAGGTGGGGCAAAGCAATAATAATACCGATATATAAAGGTAAAGGAGATGCTGGAAGCTGTAATAATTATAGGGGTTTTTAAATGATGGACCATCTGACGAAAATATACGAAAGGAATATTGGAGAGGAGGGTTGAGAGAGAAAGGTAGAGCCGCAGACTCGGAGAAGAACCAGTTTACGTATATAGAAGGGGAAGAGGAACGACTGACCTCTTATTCACACTGAGAATGGTCTCGGAGAAGATGCTGGAATATGGCAAGAGATTCTTTGTAGCCTTCATCGATCTACAAAAGGCATTCGATTCGGTGCCAAGGAAAAAGCTCTGGAGAGCTATGGAGAGGAATTATGGAGTGAAGGGTAGATTAAAGAAGGGGATAGAAAGTATGTATGAGAAATGCAGCTGTAATGTTAGAACTAAGTGCGAGAACGATAGATGGTTTGAGGTGAAAACAGGAGTGAAGCAGGGGAGTGTTTTATCGCCACTGCTGTTTATATTATATTTAGACGTTGTGATAAGGAAAGTGAAAGAAAGACTGGGAGAATTTGAAGGGGACATAATGGCATATGCGGACGATCTGGCATGTTGGAGCGAGAGAGAGGAGGCGATTCGAGATGTGGTGGAGTTGTTTGCGGAGGAGTTGGAGGAAGCAGGGATGAAGCTAGATGAACATACAGAAGACAGAGATATTAACAGTAACCGGAGGAAAGGAGGAGGGGATGAGAATGATGGTGAGAAGAGGGAGATATTAAAGGCGGTAAATACCTGCAATTATTTTAGAGGATGTTTTAACAGAAGGGGAGGAAGTGGAGGAGAGATTACGCGAAGAATGGAAAAGTATGGATTAGTTATGAAAGCGGTATACCCCATGATGAAAGACAGAAACATCAGAATAGAGGTTAAAAAAGTGATTGTGACTCTCTCCAGAAATTCAAGAGCCGTATGCGTCGAATAAGATCACACCGTACCGTTTTCCTCCTGCATCATGACAATGCTCGACCACATTGCAGTGCCCAAATGCTTAAACTTCTAGGTCAAAAATCATCCACCCTACAGTCCTGATCTGGTCCCCAGTAATTTTAACTAATTTTCAAAGTTGAAGGAGAGTCTCCAAGGAGTGAGGTTTGGTCCAGATGATAAGGTAAAGAGAGCGGTGTTAGACTGGTTTCGGTAAACGGTTCAAGACTTTTTTTCAACCAGTTTTGAGAAGTGGGTTAAACGTTTGCAGAAATGTATTGACGTTCGAGATTATGTAAAAAAAAAATGTACATGCTCATTGAATAAACCTTTGACATTTTCTCAGTCTTTGTTTCATTACCTTCTCTGCAGTGTAATAGATTTTACAGCAGAATAAGCGTTACTTTTCAGCCCGAACTAGTGTGTGTAATGATAGAGTTGCATGCAAATACCAGAAATTTACCATATAATTTCTGTTGTTACGCAAAAGATGCAATGATATTGTCTCGTTTGTTCTTCTATTAATTCAGCAAAAGGGCAGTAGCGGACCTGTAAATGCTTCCCTTCTATTTACCGAATGATTTTATTGTTCAGCAAAACTTCATAGGAAATTAATCGACAAGTTCATTAACACTCAAAGAAAGCTTGCTACCCTTTGTTCAATCTTACTACTAGAAATCTTTATTCTCTTACTAAAATAAATACTATTCGAAATCTTGCTCTACTTATTCCTGTACGTTTTGCATATCTAACGTTTTTATTGATAAAGCCAATAATTTTTGCTTCCTGTTCTAATAGCTCTATCCTAGATGATTCCTCTTAGCTTTTCCAGTCTCCCTCCTAAGATTTATGAGAAAATAACCTCTGTGCGTTAATAGGGAGTGCTTCCAGGATGGAGACCAATCTTTATTTTAATTTCGATCCCTCTCTATGTTAGGTAGTCACAATTTTAACTACTTTTAAAATAAACAACAATAAAAAGTGATACATCCTTTGCAACTATTCTCGGAAACCCCTCGTTAGAAATTTTACCTCTTTTGCATCAACACTTACATGTGAAACTCTTTTAACCAGCTTTTTAATTTTTATTAATCTCCCTCGCTGTAAGTTAAGCGGTCGTCTTTTCTCACTGAATGGTTTTCATGTAGGGGCATGTGTGGTTTGCTTTGTCTTTTAAATCAATAAACAGTCCTTGTTTTTAAATTAAAAAATTATTGAAAAATCTTTTTTTCAACATTGGGCTTTAAATATATATATATATATATATATATATATATATTAAAATATATATATATATTATAGATATATATATATATATATTTAACATATATATATATATATATATATATATATATATATATATATATTAAATCGTTGGTAAATGTAAAAGGACTAAGTCTGGAGTGCGCTAGGGTCTTGCATGAGGGTATGTTGTTACCCGTGTTATTGTATAGTAGTGAGAGACTATGGTTTGGAATAAGAAGTATAGATCTAAATTCAATGTGTTCAGATGACAATCTTAGGATCGTGCTAGTGATGAAGAAAGTGGGTAACGATGAGAATAAATGAAAGTTATGTTGAGATGGTTTGCTCATGTGGAAAGGATTGATAATGATAGTCGTTGGTTAAGCGGATGTATATAGTGGTGAGTGTGTTGGGAACCGACCGGCTGGGAGACCGAGGAAAAAGTGGATTTAGTCAGTAAAGGAATGTTTGCAGGAGAGAAATGTGAGTTTGGCAGAGGCGAGAAGAAAGGCTGCAAGATAGGATAGAATGGCGGGGGTGTGTATTGGGGTATGGTTGTGGCCCACCTGGCCAGAGAATGAAACCCTACACTTGCGAAATTTACCATTAGTGAGATCCGTCGCGGTCCCCGTGAAGCTCTAATGTGGATTTTTCGATTTGCGACGAGTTTTTACTAATTAATGCTACAGAGGGGGCGGTAAGGCTGGACTTCTTTTCGACTTTCGTTCATATTTCTCCTTACTGCTTTCTTTTTCCGATGCATGTAACGCACCTTACTCCCAATCTTTGGGAAAAAAAGGTAGCTGAATATTATATATATATAATATATATATATATATATATATATATATATTTTATATATATATATATATATAGATATATTATATATATATATATATATATATATAGATATATAAATATATATATATATATATATATATATATATTATATATGCTGAAGTTATGTTGGATGATGAACAGCTGAAACAAGTGTCTGAGTTTAAAATATTTAGGATATATGCTTGAATATAAAGGGAACGGATGATGCAGTGTTAGTAGGAGTTGTAAATGGCAGGAGGTGGCGTGCAATTAAAATCAATTGGGGAAGAAAAGGACTAGTTTTGAATGCGCTACGGGTCTTACATTGAGGGTAAATTGTTACCTGTGTTAATGTATAGTAGTGATACTATGGTCTGAATAAGAGGTATAGAACTAAAGTTCAAGTGTTCAGATGGGACAATCTTAGGGGCGTGATAGGTGTGAGAAGATGTGATAAAATGAGGAAATGAACGTATTAGATAGTTGTGTGGTGTGAAGAAAGGGGTAAATGAGAGAATAAATGAAAGTACGTTGAGATGGTTTGGTCATGTGGAAAGGATGGATGATAGTCGGTTGGTTAAGCGGATGTATAGGTGGTTTTGGAAGGGTTTTTCTGTTTGGGGAAATTTCGGGGGACCCCCGGGCTGGGTGACGAAAAAAAAGTGGATTGAATCAGTAAAGGAATTTCTGGAGGAGAGAAATGTGAGTTTGGAAGAACCGAGAAGAAAGGTGCATAATAGGAGTGAATGGCGGGGTTTTGTGGGGGGGGGGTATGGTTGTGGCCCACCTGGGCCAGGGGATGAACCCTACATTGATGATATGCCATAGTGAGGGTCCGTCGCGGTCCCGTGAAGCTCTAGGGTGGATTTTCTGACTGCGACGAGTTCTCACTAATAAGTATAAAGGGGGCGGTAAGGCTGGGCTTTCTTTTCGACTTGTGTCATATTCTTCTACTACTTTTCTGTTTCCGGTGCATGTCACGCACCTTACCCCCAGTCTTGGGGAAAAAAAGAGATTATATATATATATATATATATATATATAATATATATATATATATATATATATAATATAAATATATATATATATATTATATATATATATATATATATATATATATATACTTTCTTTCTTTCTTTCTTCACCTTCCTCTTTGCCCCAAGATTGGGGTAAGGTGCTGTACAAGCATCGGAAAAGAAAAGCAGTAGGAGAACATGACAAACGTCGAAAAGAAAGCCCAGCCTTACCGCCCCCTCTGTACCATTAATTAGTGAGAGCTCGTCACAGACAGAAAATCCACCCTAGAGCATCATAGGACCGCGACGGACCCTCACTATGGTAAATCGTCAATGTAAGGGTTCATCCCCTGGCCCAGGTGGGCCACAACCATGCCCCCATACAAAACCCCGCCATTCTCTCCTATCATGCACCTTTATTCTCGCCTCTGCCAAACTCACATTTCTCTCCTTCAGACATTCGTTCACCGACTCAATCCACTTTCTCTTCGGTCTCCCAGCCGGTCGGTTCCCAACACACTCTCCACTATACATTCGCTTAACCAACCGACTTTCATTCATCCTTTCCACATGACCAAACCATCTCAACATACTTTCATTTATTCTCTCATTTACCCCTTTCTTCACACTTTACAAACTCACAAATCAATCACAAATTTCACGTTTTTCAATTCTTCTCACATCTAACACGTCCCTAAGATTGGTCCATCTAAACACATTGATCTCTCTT